>JAAEAF010011390.1:0-16426 GCA_011037195.1 Triatoma infestans
TTACATTCTATGAGAGGACCCAAAAAAAAGTTTTGGTCAAAATAGGTAAACCGGTATACATTTCACCTTACTGAATGAGTTTTTCAGTTTTTGCGATTTTCCTTTATCCGAGGTATACATCAAGCAATACTTCACCTTTTTATCTGATACATCTTCCTCATAAGAAGTGTTTATTTGGTTAACTTAGAAGAAAAATATATAAAAGATTCGAAACTGACGAAATTCAAAGAACTCTAGACATCTAAATAATTCTGGTTAAATAAAGATTCTGTATATATATAAAATTTAAAAAAAATATATAAATTTATTGAATCTTTTTTTTTTCAACAATACACTTGTTTTTCACTGTAATTTGTTTTTTATATATATATATATATATATGTGGATGGGTCCGCAATGCTGGATAACATCTGGTACTTTATCCGTATAGCCTGCATACTTCTTATATTCCTGACCGGTTTCGGATTTTCATCCATCGTCAGAGAAAATTCACGAAGTTCGAGTAGATAGTTCACTTCAACATAATGTTTCTGTTACATTCGACACTTGTTGGTTTTGTTGATGTATGTATGTGTGTTATAAGGTTATGAGTGTTTAATGACAAAATGGAATTACTATAAATTATGATTAGACATTAGAAAATAGTATATAATAAATAGCATGTTTTGAAAGATACTTTATAACTAAGTTTTAATAGTGGTTATTAAGTATGCTCAGTCTTTTATCAAGTCATTTTCATTAGTGGGGCGATAAGAAATTTCAGGGGGATAATATACTAATAAGAATCAATAAAGTTAGAAGAAAAGCAATGCGAAGTTTAAGGAAAGTCAAAAGCTTATAATATTCAAAAGCTAATAAATATAAAATCTAAGCAAGCTTAATACAAGAAAGAGTGTGAAACTAAGTTGCTCTGTGCGAGTCTGTGTTGTCACACTGTCTGAAAAACGCATCCTGAAGATGGGCGAACGCCCGAAACCGGTCGATGACCACAAAAATGAAGCAGGCTACCACGGAAAATGTCTCTGATGCTTTCCAGCTCTGCGGAACCAACCACCACAACAAATATGTAGGTAAATTGATATGTAAGAAGGTTGGCAGCACACGGCAAATTGGAGATGATATTAAAATAAATATAAGAGAAAATCAACTGTATTCGTTTTTATTTATCATACATCATGCATTTTTTTGTGTGCGTATATATATATATATATATATTTACACATAGACACACAATACATACATAAAATATATGTTCATACCGCACACGCGCAAAAAATGCATGATGCATGCAACTCTTAATAAATTCTAGCCTGAGAAACCTATTCAGTAAAGTTGCACTTCCGCTCAACCGATTTTCTTCAAACTGGGACTTTTGGCAATTTATATAATAATTCTAATTAATATTATTTAGTTGACAGAATTGTATTGCACATTGTTGAACTGAAATAGTACTTTAAAGGAAACTATAATCCGAAAGTGTCCTTAAATGAATGTTCCCGAGGAAATGTTTCAAATAAAAGTAGTAGCTCTTTGTATGAGTTGGTACACTAAGTTTAGAGAAAATCGTTGGAGCCTTTTTGAGAAAATCACAAAAAAATGAAAAACTATTCATATTCAATAAAGTGGCACTTCCGGTGGATGGATTTTGCCTGAAATCGAAGTCTGATGCGGTGGTAGTACCTCACAGAATACCGTTTGAGCTTCCTGCAACTTTTCGCTTTTGAGATATTATTTTCACACATATCCCACACACACAGACCATATTCAAAAACCATTTTTTGGACTCAGGGGACTTCAATACGAGTATTTCCGGTGAAAACTCAATTTCACATATCTGGCACTCTATCTGGAATTCTAACAGCAGAGAGAAAGTAATACAAATGGCATTTAGAAGCCTAATTAGATCAAATCTACCTTCAGAAAAGATATAAAAGAAAATATATGCAAAAGGAAAGAAAGTGTAAATGTCATAAAATATATAAAGAAAATAAAATACTTGAAGAATCAATAAAAAGAAATTGAAACATCATAATTACGTAAGAGAGAAGGCCAGACTAAATGCCCCAGATGAAATTGTTTTTGGATCAAAATTTCAGTTTCCCTAGCTCTTCAATTATCAAGCAAAGAATTTACAAAATTTCAATATTCATACCACATGTCTCTACGACAAAATACGAGTTCGTAAGCAGGCTAAAACAAACAACGAGAAAGCCAAGCAGATTAGAGAAAAATATTTCAATAAATATGTTTCGAAAGAAAAACTAAATTTAGGAGACCATGTCTACCTCAAAACATTTACATCCTCAGGGAAATTTATGAACAAATATCATGGCCCCTATCAAATTTATGGAATATTTCCACAGATACTCCATAGCCACTATAACGTTGAATATTAACAAAAGAAAATTAGAACACCTCAGCAAGCTGAAAAAAGCTCAAATTCGAAATAAAACAAAAACATATAACATGAATCCATGTGGCCAAGAAAAAGATAAAACCTGAACTTAAAAACTTTTTCACCGTAAAAGTTTAAACCGAATTTCTCAAAAGGTAAAACCAAATTTAAACACAGATTTATCCTGAGATGTGCTAATACAATTTTTAACAAATTACTAATCTAATAAACATTTTTTAGTTTCAGGTCACGCAAAAATCTTAAACTATTTGTTTTTACCCTATCAAAGTTTATTTAAACATTTTAATAATTTAATTTTGTTTCAGAAGTCGACAACAATCTTTAAATAATTTGTATTTCAACACTCGTATAAAATAACTATAGCTCTCTTTATCTAGAGATTAATAAAAACTGAATGTTTTAAGTACAAAAGCGGTTAAATCCCTGTAAACAATTTATATATAATACATTTTATTTCACTTCTTCAATATTCCTATCACATGACTATCTCTCTATTCTTAATTATCTAAAGATTAATAAAAACTAATTGTTTCAGATAAAGGCGGTAAAGTTTACAATAACCTTAAAAATTTTTAAGAAATTTTACCTATATTGAAAATTATTTTATAATGATGAATTTTCTTTCTCTCTCTATCTTTAGAAATATCAAATAATTGATTTATTTTATTTAATTTTTCAAGTTATTTTATATCAATGTGCATTTTTTTGCTCTCTCACGAACTTTAGTAACATTAAATTTATCCCCGAAAGAAATGTTAATAATTATTTAAACAACACCACGAAATCTGCAGTTATCGTTCCAAACTTCGAAAATTAAATATAAATGTACATCATGAATCGACTTCTATGATCATTTAAGAGCTCATCCCAGACATTTGCGATCGCATGCCTTCCCATACAATTGTGCAAAACATTCCCGCAAGCAAATCGATTTAGTTTATAGACAATCATCATAAAAACTGTCTTCAATGAAATGAATAAAAATTTAAAATAAAATAGTTATCAATAAAAATTAACAAACGATAACTAATTAACTAACACCATTTAAATCGACGAAAAATAATAATCACAAATTTAAAAAAATAAAACATTACAATCATATCACTATATTTTTATTTTTTTTATTATTAATAATTTGTCTCGGGGACATACCCCATACAAATGAAGACTGGCCAAATACAGTGAACAACATAGTAAGAAAAAAGAGACCAGAATATATAAACAATACAATATAGAACAATACAACACAAAATATAGAGTAATAACAGTAAATACACAGCACACTGCATTGTATCCATATTTTAAATAACAAATGTATAATTTATGAATACAGGAATATAAACCGACAAAAAGTGGCGATATAAGTGTATAATCAATCTCTTACACTGTAAACTATTCATTTAGTATAAATGCTCGTGTTTTGAGGCAATTAATTGTAAAGAGGTATAATTGTTTGATTTCATTTTCGTACCTAAAAACAAACACATTGTGGAACTGCTCCGTTGATACATTCTTAACCTGCGGTATGTACTGATTACGAAGAGATTCGTAAACCGGACAAACTTCTATTAAGTGGTACAAATTTTCCGCATCATATGCCCGCATATTGTGCATATTTCCTTGGGTTTTATTAGGTGTGTGACATTTTTCACTGACAATTTGATCTGGTAATTGCCCGAAAGCCTCAATTGTGTGACTAGTTTCACTATACCAAATGGCAAATTCAATTCGCTAGAATATTGGAAACCGAACTTGTGGCAAGTAGATCGTTATAAATAGGGCTGTACTTTGCTGAGTGCAAGGTCTTTTAACTTTTGGGATTCCTTATATCTATTTAATGTTCCAGAGATAGACTTTTTAAAGACTGTGGGGTCTGTTTCAAGTAGGATATCATTTGAGCCAATCAAACTCAATAAATAATCCATCTGCGAAAACCAGTTGTACTTTAACGAGGGTTTATGACTAAAATGAATATTTTTTAGCTTCAAAAAGCACAACTTAGGTAGTCTATGGTCTTGCATTTCAAGGAGTTTGCAGATCCAGAACAGCGCTGATTTGACCACATTATAATTGGAGTTAAGCAGATCAAATTCAGTTCGGATAAGCCAGGCAGGTGTACTTTTATTTAACGAAAAAAGCTTTTTGTAAAACTCAAGGTGCGCTTTTTCTATTTCAGGTTGATATCTCAACCCCCAGATTTCAACCCCGTAAAAGAGAGTGCTCATGGAAATAGCATCATTGACCCTACTTCTACATTCCATTGATCTAAATTTGCCCTTGCGGCATACTTCTAACACTGAGCCAACAGCAGATGAGGCCCTAGATGCGGCTAATTTGGAAGCGAGGTGGAACAAACCAGAATTTGAGAATCTAATTCCCAAGTAGTCAAAAGCTGATACAACTTCCACCTCCTCACCCAAATAATACAATTTTTTTATCTTTTTTGGGCGGCTTTTATGGAAGTGTATAATTTTTGTCTTAACTGTATTTACTTCCAGATGATTCATACTGGCATAGTTGGCAAGGATTTCAAGCTTTTTCACTAGGTCAGGCATCGAATCAGCAAAAAACGCGCTATCGTCCGCATATAGCGAAAGCAGTATATCTTTACCTGGGGAAATTGGGATGCCAGAGGCACCTCTCGCTCTAAAGAATTCCTCTATGTCACTTGAAAAGAGGCTAAACAAGTACCCAGACAGGACTTCGCCCTGCAGCACCCCTTTAGTGACAGGTACCTCATCGAATACAATCCCACAGCTTTTGACTCGTAATGTTGCATTATCATAGATACTTTTAAGTATCCTTATTAATTTTCCACTTATGCCCATTTGACTCAACTTGTGCCATAGTCTGCTATGGTTCACAGAATTGAATGCCTTCCTATAATCTACAAAGATAACGAATAGATCAGATTTTCTGTAGTCCAATTTGAGTTGAATCATGGTATTTAAAACAAACAGGTTGTCTACACATGAGCGGCCTTTTCTAAAGCCACACTGACTTTCAGGTAAAGTAAACACAGTTTCATCCCATACAATTAATCTTTCCAATATTATCTGGGTAAATATTTTTAATATACCACAAAGCAAAGAAATTGGAAATAGTTATCCGGCATTATTTTATCACCTTTCTTATATATCATAGAAACTATAGATTTCGCCCAAATATCAGGAACTTTTTCCTGTTCAAGAACTTTGTTAAAGAGGTGGACCAGATATAATTGCCAATTCTGAGGAAGGTTTTTAAAATATTCATTAGGTAGTCTGTCCTGGCCAGGCATCTTGCCACCCTTCAATTTAAACAGTGAACGTTGTAATTCCTCTAATGAAATAGATCCGTCAAGGAGTGGACAGGACACATTAAAAAACAATTCATCACCTATGTTTGTCTCTCTATAATAATTCCTAAAGTAGATCATCCATTGTTCCAAACTATTATTATTATTCGCAGAAGGGGAGGGCAAACCCTACGCTATCCAAAGCCTCCCAGGGCCTATATAGCTACCCCTAAAGAATAACAACCACTGGGACTAGAATGTTTTTTGTTCCAAACTAACATAATTCGAATAGATTTTCTTAGATCTGAATTTGTTTACACTACTCCAAAATAATTTACTATTTCTACAGTTACTAAGATTTATCATCAGTTCTTTTTCATAGTTATCTTTTTTCATTTTAACTAAGTTTTTATATTGCTTTTTGGAACTCATATAATCCACTTTAAGAACATCATCGTAGCCACTCTTTTTAAATAACTTAAAGTTGATTTTCATAACAATTTTGGCATTTTTACACTCCACATCATACCAGGGATGGTAATTATTATAAGTTTTATTTAAACTGGTTTTCTTCTTCAATGAAAGGTTTAAAGAGTTCGCAGTTTCGTTAAGTGCAGAAACTAAATTAGTGTATAAATCATTTATATTTTGGTTAATGTTACCTACTTTAGGGGAATGTTTTAAACTGTCTGTGAATAGCGTGGCCTTCGCAGGATCCCACAGGAGTACATCCTTAGTTATTATTTCATTCGATTTATCTATTTTGGCTTTTCTTAAACAATAGTTAAGAAATACAGTTACAGGAAGGTGATCTGAGAGCGATACATTAGATGTGACACAAAAATCGTTGATATGGTGAGCAAATTCTAGTTTACACCAGATGAGATCAACAATACTTTGACCATTGTAGTTAATAGAGGTAAAGTTACTTGGACTATCACCGGGGGATCTACCGTTAAGCAATAGAAATTGGTTACTTTCAAATAAGTCAACTAACGATGGCCCCTATTATTGTATATAGTATCCAAGCTATTACGAGTGCCGCTAAAAAAAGTATTACTTATAAATTCCGCATCATATTGATTTAAATGGCCAACCCTGCAGTTAAAATCTCCCCCCAGGACTACCAATCTATTACGAAGTTCAGATTGAATTCTATTAAGAGAATCATTAAGGTAAGTTAGTATGCAGTTTAAGTCAAGGGAGGGCTTAAAGTAAAATAAACCAATAATAAACACAAGGTTAGTTTCTGTTAACAGAACCTTTACAAACATCCAATATTCACATTTTTCTAATATACTTAGCGTAAATAATTTATTATTATAGATGAATGCCAAGCCACCACTAGCTCGTCCTTTGCTCCTCTGTTTAACGGCTGGTGATACTAACACAGAGAATTCCGACAGAGTAGAAGTTAGACTGATGATATCCGAAGGTATCCAGGTCTCAGAAAGGCAATAAATAGTTTCCTCAGACAATGAAAGAGAATTAAGCTTGAAGTTAGTGAAACCCTGAATATTCCAGAATACGACTGAACACAGGGTATCTTGCATTAGTCTATTACTTTTTGCTGAAAATTGCTTGTTACTGACTGTGATATCTTTCTTATGATAGTCAGGCGGAGACTGATTTAACTGAAGAGGAACTGGGGGATTTGGGACGAAAACGAAACTGGCCTAACCGTTCTTTAATTTCATCTACTCTTTGCTTTTTCTTGACTTGTTCTTCATCAGACTGAGCACCGATCTCACCCCCATCCAGCAGCGATTCTGCCTCCTTTAAACTGTAATAGCTCCCTCTGAACTTCAACATTTTCCTAGCGTAAATTACTCTGCTATCAAGGCTCCTTAGCTTATTTATACAGTCATAAATTCTTCTTCCTTCATCCCTCTCCTCCCTAGTACGATCGTGACTCAGGCGGTAATGTTTTTGTTGAAATAGCTCCTTTTTCTCGAATATGTTCTGCTTTAGTAAGTTGCTATTTAGAGACACCAAGATTGGTCTTGGTTCGCCTCCTCTCCCTATTCTGTAGCAATTATTGATATTCTGATCAGTTATATTAATTTCACCATTAGCACAAACTTCCTTCACTTATCAACAACATTTTCATTTTCAGCATTCGGCACATTATAAATAATAAAATTATTTCTTCTCAACTGCCTATTTAAGGCTTTTACTTCCTCAGTTAAACGATAATTCTGCTCCTCTATAGCCTTGCATTTTTCTTTCATGTGTGAAAATTGTCTCACCATGTCTTCCATCAATGTTAGAGATTTTTCGACAGTTGTTTTTATTTCCTTTGTTTCATTTAAATTTATTTTTATTTCATTCATCAAATCCTCATTTGTGAACGCCATAACTAAATAAGTATAACAGAATTAACAAGAATATTAAATATGTAATCGAAATAAAGCTGTAAGTAACGGAAGTAGTAGTGGCTGAGCGCCGCTGCAGGTAGTAGGAAAGTTGGTGCGAGAGAGACAAAGAGTTCTCCCACTCAAGACGACTCTATGGATTACTTCGACCTCTGATTATACCAATATGAAATACAAATATGAAGTTTGTTTTTAGAATCCCCACCTCTCACAAACTATCATGCAGTTCAAACCAAATTCAATTAATTATGACCTTGAAATGGAAGTTTTTCTTAATTTTCTCGAAATCCACTCGATGAAAAACTTTTAAATTTCACTAATAGCTACACTGATTACAAATAAAACTATCTTCGACTTTTCAACAACAAAACACTTTACACAAACAATTTAATTTGTATTAATACAAGAGAAGAACACAATGACGCGATGTTAACTGTATGATAACTGAGACCAGATGTGTCTCATATCATTATATGATTTAAACTTAATAAATTAATTAACATCGAACAACTCCTTAAATAAAGAATATAAACTGACATGCTAAACAAAATTTGAATCATTGCACCTTGATTCGAAGTAGGTAAATTTCATACCCACCACCTGTAGGCATGATCGCAGTAACCAGAGATTAATTGAGGAAATTAAGGCTGATCATCTACTTGGAATGCCTACTGACAGGATGGTCCCCAGGTTATCACTTTGAGAGGAACTTCCAAATTGTTATACCGAACAGAGGCGACTGGGATGGTGGATCACCGAGTTACCGAAAACAAAACCAAAACTCCGGCTGGAATCGAAGCTGGGGGTCTATGAGGGCAGGCCTAAAGTCAAGATTAAGGCCAGCCTAGGGAAGTACGCCACAGTCTTTCAGGCTGAAGTTGTGGAGCTACAGCTCTGCGCTAAGATTATAAGGCAAGGTTTACAGGGTAGGAGAGTGGCCATATAATCCGACAGTCAGGCAGCCCTGAAGGCACTTTCTTCAACCAAACAGTCTCAAGACTGGTGTGGGATAGCCTAACTGCCCTAACCGAGATGGGTGCTCGGAATAAGCTGACACTCTCCTGGATGCCGGGACATGCGGGGTTCCTGGGCAATGAGAGGACGGATGCACTGGCGAGGGAGAGTTCGAAGGATACCTTACAGGCCCCGAACCCTTCTGCGGGGTGTCAAGGAGCCTAATTCAAACTTCTAACAAGAGTTGGATAGAAGTACAGCGCCTGCATTGGTGGGAGAGCACACCAGGACAGAGGCAGGCAAAACTTTTTATTAAGAGACATTTGCCATATTTACCAAGACTCTACCGAGTCATAGCCGAAGAGTTATAAGGCTAATAGTGGGCATTGTAGGCTGAATAGGCACATGCACCACTTTTTACTTGCGGATAACGCGATATGCGGATTCTGCAAGACTGAGGGGGAAACTCCGGCACACATCCTTTGTGCCGGCCTGGGGCGAAGCCAAGGTTTGTTCAACTGGTGACAAGCAATCCCGAAGCCATGAGCTTCATGACGGAGCCGCTCTCAGCTTTGCTAGGCCTGATTAGGAGGGCGAAGCTAAGGGATCCACAATAGACGTCTTATCGTAGGTCGCAGTGGAATGAGGCTCGCCCTCCCTGTTCAAATCTAATCTAATCTAAGTAAATTTCACAATTATAAACTGACGTACAATGGACTTGAGGATCATCGTCAAATGGGTCAATTAACGTAATTTATTGACAACACTCTCTTCATGGAATTGGATCACACTATCATGGTTTTGCGCCGACTTATGTGTGGGAAACCTGGAGTAAGAAGGAAACAGGGAGGCCGAGAAAAAGATGGCTTGACGACGAGGAGGACCTGAGAAAGATGGGGGTGAGGAGATGAGATTGAGAGGGTTGGACAGGAGTGATCGGAATATATATATATATCCTGGAGGACTGTAGTGCCAACCAGTAAATATCACTGATTTGACATAAATTCGTCAACCAAAATGCTAATAGCTGCACTGGTAAAGTTTTTTATCTTCAAAATTTATTTTATTACTCTTGAATATTTACTATTTACTCTTTTTTACTAACCTTATACTTTTTACAAAACATTCCTTGTTTTAACCTTTATTTTCGTAAAATTTTTATTTAAAATCCACACACAAATGAATTATCATTCCTAGAAGGAACAAAATATTTGTTTTAACTGTATATAAATAAAAATAAAACATATCTGTATGTAGCATATAGGTGTGTGAGAGTATATATATATATAGTATATATATACTGTTATTGATTCATGAATATCATGATTAATAATAATCTGTAGTATATATCATCACTAACAATCATTAGGCTAAGATGTACAAAATAAATAAATAAAAATATATGAAAAACTGATAAATAACAATAAAAACAATAATAAATTGGATTGTAATAATGTATTCAAATGAAAATAACAGTTTAATCAACTTTTATATTATTAAGTACTATTCATAAATCATCAAAAAAAAAAAAAAATGGAACTATTCTTCAACTAAGAAGTCATCAAAAAAGTATATATTTTTAAACTACAAATTATCGAAAAATGAAATTATTTTATGTATTTTAACATCACTAGAAAATACAAATATTTTTAAACTAGAGGTTATCAGAAAATGTAAATAATTATTTTTATATCTATCAATACTTATCATTTATGAACACAATTATTTATGTATATTCTTTTCAAATTATTGCCAAGGACTACAAAAATTTAGAAACATTCTTTCTTTCTCTTTCTGTATGACAGACATAAGAAGTCATCATTATCGCTAGCTTCAACAAACCCAAGCTAGCTACAACAAAACTCCTAGCAAAGCCTGAAATGCGACACACAAACACCAGTAGCAGCACACTCAAATTTTTTGCACATGAAAAATTTCTTCAGGTTATGGGATGATGTAATGGAATCCGAATCATTAACGTTTCATAGGATCCGAAGAACGAAAAATCAGACATTAGTTAAACCTCATCACAAAAATTACATTGGTTACTCCCTACTTAGGCCAGAATAGGGAGGGAGAATTCTATACATATATATATATATAGAGCTTACGGAAGAACAGCTGGAATTCAGTCATCGACACCAGTCAGAAAACACCACTCTCCTTTCTAATTCTCAGCCAGTCTGTCTCTTTCTTGATTATTCTCTCGCTACCTTTTTCTAATATATAGACTTTACTAGCACACGTAGACTAGCTATTAGCGTGTTAAGTCCTTGCAGTTTGTGTCTCTATTTATTAACAGTGTTCAGCACATCTACTAGTTTATTTCTTCTTCATCAATCCTAAATTCATTCTCTCTAATTCTGTCTCCTTCTCACATCCACTATGACAGTAAAGTTGCACTTCAGCTTAATCTATTTCCTCAAATTTAGAATTCAAGCGAAGTTTTTATAGCGCTCACGCACACTCGCGAAATATATATATAATATGTGTGTGTGTACAATATAAATGTGGCTAGAATTCTAAATTTGAAGAAAATAGGTTAATCTGAAGTGGAACTTTACTGTAAAAGGTTTTTGGAATTTTTTCAAAAACTGCTCCATGATTTTCTCTAAACTTGGGAACGCTTACTGCACAAATATAAACATAATACTTTTATTACTTGGATAATAAATTTTTTGAACCTTATTTACAGCCTCATTTTATTTTGTATTTATTTTTTACTCTTGTAATTACATTTGCTCCCAAAGTTTCGACACTACACGTGTCATTGTCTCAGGATTTTTTTCCTTTTGCTTTTACAATACTGAAATTAAGTTAAAAATTATACAATAAATTTTTATAATATGTAATAAAATGTATACAGAAAATTTAATTGTCCGAAAATTATAAATTTACCAACCTCTGTTACTTGTTTGATGAGTTATGTTGATTACAATTATAACTAATATTAAGGCCTCGTTTTATTTTTAATTTTAATTTTGATTTTGTAACACTGATGTGTTACAGTCGTTTATTTTTATATATTTTGTTAATTTACTAAAAGTTAGTCGCCTTATTAATTGTATTAGTTATGTGACCATGTGGTTTCTTATTTAACTAATACAATTAATAAGGCGACTAACTTTTAGTAAATTAACCAAATATGTAAAAATAAATGACTGTAACACATCAGTGTTACAAAATTAAAATTAAAAATAAAACGAGGCCTTAATATTAGTTATAATTATAATCAACATAACACATCAAACAAGTAACAGAGGTTGGTAAATTTATAATTTTCGGACAATTAAATTTTCTGTATACAGTTTACAAACTACAAAGTTTACTGTATAATTTTTAACTTAATTTCAGTATTGTAAAAGCAAAAGGAAAAAAATCCCTAGACAATGACACGTGGACACGTGTAGTGTCGAAACTTTGGGAGCAAATGTAATTACAAGAATAAAAAATAAATACAAAATAAAAAAGGCTGTAAATAAGGTTCAAAAAATTTATTATCCAAGTAATATCAAAATAACAAACAGCCAAAAAACTTCAACTAAAATCAATAATACAGTTGCATCATTTTAACTATGAGTTTGGCTTCAGACGTCAGACATCTATTTCCAGAGAAAACTCTATTCCGCTAATTTGGCACCGTCAAAATACTGCCTCTTATATCAATAAGAGAACGTCAATTATTAAAAAAGTTAATATGACTATGATGTTATCTGGTCAAATTCAACAAGCTAGTACGGAAGTAAAATTGGTGATTTTTACCAGGTTTACCTTGTTACAGGAAATTCAAGTAATATACAAGTATTGCCTTGGACATTCAAATATACCTTGTTATAAGTAATTTTCCATTTCCATGACGTTTAAACAAATTGTAATAATTCTGCAAGTGCACAAATTTTGCATTTTTTGTTTGTTTGAATTCCTGAATAAACATTTCCATGGCATTGCGATTTATTATTTTCAAAAAATTATTTTTCATACAAATAAATAAATATTCATACTTGGCAAGATCACTGTCAGCCTTTTCTCTCAAAACTTGTATCAACTTTGGTGGAACGCAATCATCAGCAATGGCACGTGCCAAGAAATTGCCTAACACAGTTGGCGCTTCTGGTGTATCCAGTATGAGGTCTGGTAAGTTAGACATTAAGCTATCAAATGCTATAAAACAGAAATAAAAAAATATATATTTAAAATGGTAAACAATGAAATATTCTTTCAAGATAATAAATTTTAAGATTGGTCAATTTATTTAGGGAAGCTCAAAATGAATTCTAACCTGTAGCAATATCTCTTTGCTTGAGTACATGACCATAAAGATCAGAGATCAGTACAGAGGTCATTTCCCGATGTGAAGGTTTATGATCCAACGCTATTTCAATAGCCAGCTGTGCAATCTGAAATTGAACATGAAATACTAAGCAACTGATGATTTGATTATTTAAGTAAGATCAAGATACTATTGGGGGAAAAGGGATTTTCGAAGCTTTATTAAATTATTATTTATCTTTAAAAAGTGCGGACCTTGATTGGTATTGATTGCTGGAGTGAGTTCAAAAGCAAGAGTGGCAAATTGGTGTTCTAACTTTTTTCCTAGAACAAAAAAAGTAGATTTGCACAAATGAAAGTTGTGAGGCAATGATGGATATTAGAACCGAGGGTAACCCTGTTGGGAAGACGTAGGCTATTTTGATGTCCTTGAGATGATGATTCTAAAGTGCTTTCCAAAGTGCTTTACAACTGTTTGAGTTTACTGTCCCCATAAGCAAACTCTAGCATAACTAAATACATTCCAAGTTCAAATAGTGAGTGTGGCTTTTTAGTCTCTCCCTATAGATATTTAACCGAGAGTAGTTTTCAGTGCAAGTGCGATTTCAATTTTGTTGAGACTGTTAAATCGCTTGGCTGTAGCGCAAAGTTCTTGTCAGTAGTTTTAAGAAAAGTGGTATCAAATGTTTTTTTTCATAGATGAGATTGGAGT
Organism: Triatoma infestans; assembly: GCA_011037195.1. NCBI lineage: Eukaryota > Metazoa > Arthropoda > Insecta > Hemiptera > Reduviidae > Triatoma > Triatoma infestans. Next base: position 14,004 of record JAAEAF010011390.1, read on the forward strand.
GCTTTTCAAAAAGTCTAAAAGCACGATTGTCAGATGATAATCTTTGGGGAGTTCTGTTTCTTTCCTTCTGGTAATGATACAGTTGGAAAAGGACTATTAAATGAGAGATATAATGCCCTTCAAACAAGACAGACCTTTTGTGCCCATATTGATGAAGCACCTCTTCAATCTAAAGCACCTCTACTAGGTTGATTTCTTTTAGAAATTTAATAATATCCAAAACCTAGTACGCTCCTAGGTTTTTGAACTTTTTATGGATGATAGAGTCGCAGTGCATCAGGAGATGTACTGGAGATTTCTCGATCTTCCCCAAAAATCTGTAGGGTTTCGCTTTCTAGGCCCAGTTTCTTCAGATGACATCTCCATCTACAAAGCTACTACTCCTTCTCTTGAAGAAACATGTTAGCATATGCAGCCTCTTTTTGTTCTGATTATGCATGATTTAGATCTCTTCTCCTCAGAAGACTCAGATCTCCTCAGATTCTGCCTCAGTCCTTGGAGAGTTCCCCAGAGCAACATTCTTATGGCTTCCTTCCCGCTTTTTAGTTCTTCTTGAGAGACTTATTCCAAAAAAAGGGTTCAGACCCACGAAGGGAGTGGTTGCATATTTCCTTCTCAGACTCGGCTTATATCATTACATATGCTCTAGCCAATATGCTCTAGCATCCTAAAGAAATTAATTCTATTATTTCTGCCCAGGTTACTAGCTTGCCGAGGCATATCCAAACCATTTTTGAACGATAATCCGTGAACGCAGCTCCCTAATATCGGATAGGATTTCAATCTCCTAATCCCGATAATTCCTCCCGAGATACATCTTCTAATTGTGTAAATATCCTAAAAGATGCTTGAATATTTGCCAATTGGCCCATTATTCCATTCAGGATCCTCAATAGAAGCATAATGGAGTTTACCCTCCAAAAGCAAACTTTAGCTTCCCTTACATTGTGCTCTTCATACATACATTGTAGGTTCAACTAGTGAGTTTGGCTATCGTCCTGTGAACGCCTCCAAATTGCCCACTTCTTAATAACAACTAGAGGACACCTAGGAAACATCCTATTTCCTATTTCTTAATAAAGCTAGAGGAATTCCTAGGAAACATTCTGTTGACGTTTCTAAGAATTCATGTTCTGATTGGCTGATGGCTAATACCAATACATTTAAAGCTATGACTCTTCCGTGTACTACTTAATGGCATGCTGCTTACTGCATAAGGGAAGGGTAAAGAAAATATTGGTTTATGTAATTTAAGGGCCATATATTTTGGTTTGTGTTAGTAGATTTTTATTTTTTACTTAGTTTGCAAGATTTAGTTGCAAGAGTTTTCATTCAGATTTGATTTCATTTAGTTTGTAGATTTTTATTTTTCATTTAGTTTGCAAGGTTTAGTTGCAAGAGTTTTCATTTAGATTTGATTTCATTTAGTTTGTAGATTTTTATTTTTCATTTAGTTTGCAAGGTTTAGTTGCAAGAGTTTTCATTTAGATTTGATTTCATTTAGTTTGCAAGGTTTAGTTGATGAATTGGTAAATGTACTAATTCTGATGGAATCTTTAGGAAAGTACAAATTTATAGATGCAATGCATAAATTGAACGATACTCCGAGAATAGTGAATGGAAGCAAAGAAAAAAAAAACACATTAATACTTAGTTAAGAAAAAAAAATTATTATGCCTACTAGATAAGAAAAGGGGCTATCACTATCATAACCAGTTAAATCGTAAACCGAATAACCAATTAACAATATAATCTAAAGATTTATAACTGGATTGTAAGAAAGATTTATTTTTGTTAAGTTAATGAATTAATAATTATACTTCACACTATTATCAATGAACTATAAATAATTTACCATATGTCGGTTATGATTCCAATTTAGCTCTTCAAATGCAATTGCAGCTTCAGATGAATCTCCATGCTCGTAATATTCAAGGATTATAATTTCACCACTCTTCTGTAATGGCAATGAAAATTAGTAAGTATTTGAATTTGAATACTTTCGTATGGAATGTAATTTTTCTGCTACACCAGCATCTATGCAATTTTTGTTAACGTTTTGCCAAAACGCAAGTATAAATGCAATTTTTGTTAACGATGACTGCCAGGTTAATACCATTATCTTTCTAGAGCTATTTTATGGATATTTACGAATGAAAATATAATGTTTATATTACAATTGTAATGTTATTACGGCACATATATTAAGGTTATAAATACTTGACCATAATATTTATACATAATACAAATGTAATACACTCAGGAGCGTATTAACCCTGTCTAAGATGTTTTCAATGTAGGCAAATATAGATTACTATATATTCTACAGGGTTTCATAAAGAATTCACATCTGAACCAAATTATCAACAAGAAAGGTTTTATGTTAAAACCTGCAATTTCATAGCATCATGTTAGAAAAAAAA
>JAAEAF010011391.1:0-12649 GCA_011037195.1 Triatoma infestans
TTTCTAATTAATTTTTCTTTGGATGATAGAATTGTATAATCAACTATGATAGCACTTTAAGGGAAAAACATACCCCCACCCCACCCTTAAAGGTGCCATTAAATGAATTTTCCCAGAGAAATGTTTTTAAATAAAAGTTGTAGATCATTGTATGTTTAGTTTATACACGAAATTTCAAGAAAATCGTCGGAGCCATTTTTTTAAGAAAATCGTGAAAAGTGAAAAAAAAAACCATTTAGTAAAGTGGTAAAGTAAACGCACTTCCGGTTATCCGATTTTTTTTCAAACTCGGAATAATTTCAACAACATATTCAATTCTAATTAGATGATAAATTTGTTTGGTAAACTGAAATAGCACTTTATATTAAAACCTAACCCCAACATTCCCTCATAACTGCCCTTACATGAATTTTCCTAGAGAAATGTTTTCCAATAAATTGTAGCTCTTTGTATGTGTAGTTTATATATATTATATATATATATATATAGTTTAAAGAAATCGTTTGGAGCCATTTGAGAAAAAGTAACAAAAAAAACTAGTAAAGTGGTACTTCCGGTTGAGGAAGTTTGACAAGATAACGTGCTGGTCAGATCCCATGGTGATTACCTAAGTGGAATATCAAGTTTGAATTTCTACGGTTTATCGTTTTTGAGCTCCTGCTGTTCATATACACACACATACACACACAAACCATTTGCTAAAAACCACTTTTTTGGACTCAGGGGGGGGACCTCAAAACGGATATTTCCGGTGAAAACTTGATACCGAAAATTTGACTAGAAGTAAGAGAAAGTAAAAAAAATAACTAGGAGTAAGAGAAAGTGAAAAAAAAATTTGATTATTGAGAGTTTTGCGGAATTTAAAGCTCCTGGACAAATACGTCTTCACATTTCTACACCTGCTTGGTTAGATACTTGTCCCCTCCACTTTCTCTATATTTACGTTAAGACAAATGAATATAATTTGATTTTTAAAGAAAATTTGCCATTTTAAGAGCATAAGAGAATGTGGAACGAGTGTTTCACATCAGATTTTTTGTTTTGTTTTGTTTAATTGATATTCAATATTAAAAAACAGTATAGGACTTGATTATTTTGTGCGCCTACACTATTCATTTTGTATTCCGAATGAATCAATTAATAAAGCACATAACAAGTAATTAGGAATAAAATAAGATAGTGGTGGTAGGATTTGTTGGTGAAGAAATAGATAGGATGGCAGAGATATAGTGTTTAGTGATGAACAGAATGGAATACAACAAGCGATGACATACACACAAATAACCCTATACAATCACATACGCACACACACACACACACACACACACACACACACAAAATGAGAGTGAGAGGTAATGATAAAGGGTGTGGCTGCTTTTGCTTCCTCTATTGTTTTATAACCGGCAAATCATTTGTCGCATTCCCCGCGCGTTCTACATCTACTGTTCCGTGTGTAATCTTATGTTGGTCTCTAGAAGGTGGACGCTGAAGTGGTTGGAGGGCAGGTTTCCTCTGTCGTATAGAGCCGCCGATGCTACCCACGCGCTATCTCAAACACCAGATCACTACTCAATGGCCCACACTCTTCATTTGTTCTCCTTCTTGGCCGAATAATAGTTTAGTTTCTCGTTTTGAGATTTTATTTTATTTATTTTTTTTTATTAATGTTAACTTGGCGCACACTTTTGATCAGTTCATCTTTATTCAGCAATGCAATAGCCACCTTTACCGCCTCTATGTTATCTCTCTTCTGGGCTATTGATTAATTGCTCTTTTCCACCACTTTCACTGTTATATTTTTCATTAGATTACAAATTGTAATTAAAAACCATTTCTCTACAGTTCTGACGTGTAACAAACAATATGCTTGCTTTGTATCATTTCCAACCTTTCTTGCGCCACATAAAAATGTCATTTAATTAATTTCTACTTTCTCAGACTCCTATAAATAAAAAAGTATTGTGATCGTGTCAAAATGTTGAAATTGAGTTTCACCTGATTTCACATCTTCTGCTTATGAAAAAGCATTTACATATATATATATATATATATATGTGTGTGTGTGTATGTGTATGTTATAGTGTTAATAAGTTATCTTAAAAACGAAAAATCTTAGAAAGCTTAAACTTGATATTGATTTTCTTCTGTACCAAGACATTTATGACTAGTTGTTGTGGTGGTTGGTTCCGCAGAGCTGGAAAGCATCGGAGACATTTTCCGTAATAGCCTGCTTTCTTTTTATCGTCATCGACCGTTTTCGGGCATTCGCCCATCTTCAGGATGCGTTTGTTAGAACAGTTTGATACACAGACAAAGCACAGAGCAAATTCAGATTACACACTCCCGGTAACTGTCTGACAAACGCGGTCGATGAAGCAGGCTATCACGGAAAATGTCTCTGCTACATTTATGACTATACTGAATTTTTTTTTTTTCAGTTTCTCGAACTTTTCCAAATCGAAACTATTACAACGATTTTTGTTTTCCAACTTCCTGTACTCCTACATACATATATAAAAGCCTATCACTTTTATTTGAAACATTTTTCCGGGAAAATTGAGTTTTTGGTGGGATTTAGTTCGAAGTAGGACAATACAGAAGAGTTTTTTGAGTTTTCTTTGGAATGTCTAGGAAAACGACTGTACTTGAGATGTATACTTCATTACAATTATCATTAAACTTGGAATAATATTAAGTGCATAAATATGAAAGATTCACTTTTTTAAGAAGATTCGAAGAGCAGTAAAGAACAAAATTGAATCGATCGAGTTACTCGCTACCTAGGCCAGTCTAGGGTGGGAGACTGAATATATGTATATACAGCCGAGCTAGCCCTACAGGAGAATAGTTTTTACAACAGTCTACGACCAGTTATCAACCAGTCAGCAACTTACTACCTTCTCATCACTCAGCTAGTCTGTCTTTATATATTCTCTCTCGCTGCCTAACTTCTATTTACTTGTAAAGTCCTTGAAGTTTTGTGTCACTCTCTTTCATTATACAATGTTCAGCATTTATTATAGTTTTTTCCATCTTAAAATCCATTTTCTCTAATTCTCTCTCCATTTCACATCCATTATACTTTTATGTGAAAGCTTTATTGGAGAAATGTATTTTTAATGTATCTGAGGAATCTGTGACGTTAAAATTCAATGATATTTAAGTTTGCTTATTGCTATTGTCGCTCTCTTCAGGATAACAGTGTAATCACTTCTACTACCTGCTATAGCAGTGACTTGTCTCACCCCCACACCAAGTCCATATTAATATTTGGTATTAATATATATTGATTACACTCAGAGCCTTCTCACTGCACTACCTGCCTCAGGATAGTGTTTTTCCGTTACAGACAACACTGCTCATCACCGAACAATGAATGATGTGTTGAGCTGCTAGGGAATAAAAATCGTAACAGCTGTATTGACGGGACTCACGCGTTAATACGATGCAATTGATGGAATAACATTATCGGATCAGAGCCTATATTTTCCATGATAGCCTGCTTCTTTTTGTAGTCATCGACCGGCTTCGGGCGTTCGCCCCCTTTAGGATGCGTTTTTCAAACAGTGTGAAAACACAGTCTTGCACAGGCAAATTCAGTTTACACACACGGTGCTCTGTGCAAGTCTGTGTTATCACACTGTTTGACAAACGCATCTTGAAGATGGGCGTACGCCCGAAACTGGTCGGTGACCACAAAAAGAAGCAGGCTGATGCTTTCCAGCTCTGCGGAATCAACCGCAACAATAACATTATTTGTCTTGAATGAAAATATCTGTTACGAAACACCCAACAATCACTATTACTCCTGTTCAAACAATTATTAACGAAATGTCTAATTTTTTGTTGTTTTTTTTTAAAAAAACTTCCAATTTTACTGATGCTCTTAACATAAATATAGAGGCGATGTGGGAGGGACAAGTATTAACTTATCAACCGAGGCAGATACCGAAGAGGGCACCAATTACATTAAACCAAAACAAAAAAAATGTGGAATCTAAAATGTCACAAATTCCACACAATCTATCTAAAATAATTGATTTCTTCTTGGATAATGTTTCAAATAAAAGTGATGATGGGTTTATAAGACCGGAAATTAATACGTTACTAAATTGTTTTTTTTTTTTGCAATAATTATCAAAAACAACTTCTCCAACGACTTTCTTTAAACTTTGTATCAACTACACATAACCAGAGCTACGAGGCATGTCCAGTAAGTAAGTGTACTGAATTTTTGTAGGTTACAAACATTTTTATTTGAACAAAATAATTACCTGGTTACACTAGTACATATATGTAAGCTATTTTTCGACATAGTCGCCATTCTTCTCAATGCAGGTGGTGAACCGAGGTATTAATTTTTCGATGCCTTTCTCGAAGTAGTTTCCCGCCAACCCCTTCGTCCACTTCTCCACCTCCCCTTCACCTCCTCGTCGCTTGAAAACCTTTTTCCACCCATGTGCAGCTTCAGGGTAGTAAAGAGATAGTAATCTGAAGGTGCTAGGTCAGGGGAATGCGCGGGATGGTTCAGGACATCCCATTTAAACGAGGCAAGCAGTGTATGGTCTGGCATTGTCGTGCAACAGGCAGACTCCCTTTGTCAGCATGCCTCTCCTTTTGTTCTGAATCGCCCTCCGCAATTTTTTTTGGGTCTCATAGTACTTGCAGAGTTGATGGACTCCCCTTGAGGCATATATTCAATTAAAATTATGCCTTGACAGTCCCAAAACACGGATGCCATGATTTTCTTGGCTGAAATTGTGATTTTGAACTTTTTGGCGGAGGGTGTGACGCCACTGTTGAAACTGCCTTTTGGTTTCAGGTGTGTAATGTGCAACCCAAGTTTCATCTCCACTAATGATGGAGCGAAGAAATTTATCCCCAATATTATATTAAATTCACCTTCTTAGCTGAACGAAGTATTCATATTCCCAGCTAGATCTGTAATACATTTGAGACTATATTTATTACTTATAAAGATATATAGGTTTTTCATTTTTTTTTTTTTTTGTAATTTTATTACATGAAATGATTTAAGGTGTTGCAATAATAACTGGACTATAATAATATGTACCATACGATAACGTATATGTGCGTGTGCAGCGTGTGTGTGTACACATTTCCATGAATAGTAACGAGTTGAAGAATTAATTAAAATAAGAGGTTGTAAACTTGTGAATCTCATTACAAGAGTATAACGTATACAGTCTGTTGAAGTACTCGCTGTTCTATCCATGTTGTAAGGGAGTATCCAGAACCAGCGACCATAACCGTACATCTATTCCAAATAGAAACAACCCTATGTGCGAGCTGTATACTCTTCATAGAATAAACAGCTGTGGCCATAGCTCTTCTCCTTTTAGTGGCCATTTCTCAGCTAGTCAGAGCAGTTCCTCTTTTTTATGGCCGTATGATCATGTTATATGTTATGCACATAAATACATTCTGAACTTTTGCATCCTTTCAGTATTTATTTTTATACATTTAGATAGCTCGCATTTAAATAATTGAATTATTTTATTTTTTCTCCGTTTTTCAACTTTGTATGATATAGCTTTAATGTGGGAGATGTTGAGTTGATATTTCCCAGGTTTGTTGGAGTAAATGTCAAGAAAATGGTCAAGAGTTTTATTCATATCTGATTTAGTAGAGCCAACAGATGTCCTAGTGGGAGGTCATATTGCCACATACTTTATATTATATTCTTGTTCACATTAGGCCGCCTCCCTGTCCTTCATTGATACGCGAACCTGCTATCTGCGTATAAAACAGGAATAAAAATTATAGATGGTCGAGCACATTAATATTATATTACTCCTTGTTCTACAGAGGATCTCAGGAAGTGGTTGGAAGAGTTGAAAGAAGGTTATATTCGGGTTCCGTTATGGTTTGTTGGGAGTAAGCTAATCATGGAACAATAGACTTGCTCTAAGAATTAGCAAGAAGATATTTAAAATAAGTTGTAAAACCTCCAAAAGTCAAAGCATTCTTTTCTAATACTCTTTGGGTGTTTCAGCGTGATTGAGCACCTGCCCACAAGGCGAGATACATACAGGAGTAGCTAAGAGTAAATGTGCTTGAGTTTATTAGTGCTGCAGATTGGCCTTCTAGGAGCCTATACCTTAATCCTCTCGTACTTCTCGAGAGAATGTCCCAGTACTTGTCTCAGATGACATTCCCATCTGTACAACCTAAAGGAGTTTTAGTTTGGACAGACGCAATTTTCCTTTGGAAATTCTGCGTAAATCCATCAATCAATTGACCAACATTAAGCGTGCATTAAATCTATTGGTGGACATTTTGAATAAAAAGTTTTGCGTTTCACACCATATTTTTTTTTATGTTTTAATTCACACAACGCAAACAGCATTAACGCCTCTCTGTTGATTTGTAGTGCAACGAAAATTGGAAATCATGATTATCATGTGTACCTTTTCTTTACCCTCAAAATGTAGGTTGAATCTCTAATTCAACCTCATACTATTAATACCATATTAATACTGGTAATATCATTGATACTATAAATATATCTGACATACTTCGCAACATAAATGGAGGCAATTGAACTAGTAAATAATTAGTTCATTCAATTAATCATTATTGCGATATTGGTAATTGTCCTTTTTACTTAATCTTAGTCTGTTTTTTGTACTTATGTTGACAACGATGATTTGATGGGTATAGAAAGAGAACTTGAGAAGTGAATAGAACTATAATATTTTTGGTGTAAACATAGAAAGGAGTTGTTGACAGTGGTCTTATTGTCATATGATCAGAGACTTGAAGCATATTGAAGTTCTAGAGCTTGAGGTGACATGTGTGTGTCTATTGCTGGGGCCTGTAACTTGGCACCTCCATTAATCTATTCTTGAGATATATTCTCGTGGCAGTCTCTCGTACCACACATCTTCTTACACATACAATCCGCTCTATAAAAGATCTTTTGTACACCACTCCTTATTTCTTCCGTCTATTTCTTTATAACGCTCTTCCTTTTTTTTTTTTTTTTCTTCTTGTCTATCTTTTGTCTCTGTCACTCACCTTTCTTAGTAGTTTTGAAAAGAAGTTGGTACTTCTTCTTATTCCATATATATACTGGAGTACTTCATGCATGTTCTCCCCATCATATTCTTCAAGAGTTCATTTCTTCATCTTCTCTTTTATTCCTTTTTTCTTTCAACTCTGTCGCTCTTTATTCTCTTTTGTCCCTATATTCTTGCTTGGCCAATAGCACTCTTCATGTTCTACTTCTTCATGCTGGCTGTGCCGTCACGAATCTACCTCAACTCCAATTAGCTTTGTGGTTTAAGGCGAATGGTAAAAAGTCTTTTTTACTTAATGCTTAATGAATTCTTAAGCTAATGAATAGGTATAGTCAATTTATTGTTGCTAGTGTCTTTCTGATCTTTATTATTAATAGAACCCTTGAAATATGACTAGCATGTTAAAGAAAAATCAAACCTCTAAACCGCCTAATGTCAAGCAGACGGCGATACTAAATGGATTATAAAGTTCTTAATTAGATTTTTGGCAATTTTTTTTTTAAATTAATCAAAACTAGAAAACGTTAATATAAAAAAATCTGGTACTCTATTTTTGGTTTATTTTTTGAATAGATTAAATCCAGGTTCAAAAAGGTTGATAAATTATCTAGGTTCAAAGATAAAAATAAGCATTATTGATTTCTTACTAATTATTTCTAATAAATTAATAAAGTAGAGATAAAAATAAAATAAATTACCTGGAATTCGTCTTTGACTGCTTGAACAACTTTTAACTTTCTGAGTAAAGTTTTTAATATAATTTTGCCTTTGAAGTCAACATTTAAGCCTAAGAAGATCCTACCTATGCAACAAATGCATTGGCGAACGAAGTACGAAGTGTCCCCGTTACTTAGCCACGCTCTACGCAATGCCATATTCTACAGCGATGAAGGGCTACTGAAAGTTTCGATGGAAGGTAGTGTAGTGGTGTACCGCTACATACTATCGCAACAGACAACCTTTTCTTAGCTCTTAGGAATCGTCATTTAAGGGCTCTCAAGGTTTACAACCAATTGCAAGCGGTCTTTAATGTAATTGGTGAGTTTTAAAACGGTCAGAAGAAGGCTGCACGAATGTGATATTAATATCCAACATTAGATCCTCTACTATTGAGAGTGATTAAGTAGAAAGATGACTTTTTTGGAAACCTGCATCTCGTTTGGAACACTTGATCAATGGGTGCTATTCTCTTAATAGATGATTCTCTGATGACCAGGGCCGTGTATGGAACAATCTGCCATGCGTGAGTCAGACAAAGTCTTTCCAAAGGATTCATTCAATTATTACACATATCAGAATTCAAAGATATTAAAAATAAATATGAGGATTATCAACTTTTCAAAGTGGTGCTTTGTTGTGGGCCATATTTTGATCAAAAAATTGGGCTATATTTTATCTCAGAATACTGACAGATCCAAAACACGTGACTGTAAGCAAATGCTATTGGATCAATAAATAATATTTATAAACAGTTGTAAACGGTAGTAAGCTAGTAGTCTTGGGCGCCATTATTAGATAGTCAAAAAAGGCGGAGTCCTAGAGAGTATTTCTCTCTCTCTCGTACTTTTCTCTTGCTTATATTTAGTTGGTTGTTTTCTTTCTTTTAACGTTTGTGTTTTTTTTTTTGTTTTTATTTTTAACCACACACATACACATACATTGCTTCTCATTATTTCTCTTTCTCTTTTAGTACGTTAGCTAAGGCGGGTTCGGCACTAACAAATCGTATTCTGGAGTCCTAATTATCGGTTGGAATGAGAGATGACTGATGAGGTTTAAGTCTTTGGAAGTATTTTTCGGAGTTTCTCATACTATGGGCCAATCATCGAGTATTCTCTACGTTTTTAACTGGGCAATCACTACTTCCTTTCTAAGATAGTTGTTTTAGGCCCCTATGGCCGCTTGTTATATCCAAGACTAGCCACGACTTCCTCCTTAAAAAGTATTCTCTAGTAATTTTTAAACCTTTTTTTTTTCTTTTCTACTTTTCAACATGGCCCATCCTTCTTTTTACTCTTTCAACAGTCTGTCTGTCTATATCCCACCTCCATTATAGTATTGCCGACATCTGCAACTCTTCAACATACTAACTTTTTTCAAAATAACTGTTTATTTGTTAACTAAAACTTGAATATTGACTGAAACATAAATAGTAGAGAAAGAGATTAAAATTGTATTTTAAGCTTGTTAACTAATAGTATCTTATAAGATATAATATTCAACTTAATTTGAAAAAGTAATGTATTTTTTTTTCCAACGAAGATGTGGCCTTACAGATACTAATACAATATTCACTCACAATAATTATACTTAGCCATTTTACTGAAAATACATATACCAAAATACGAACTGCAAAAAAAAATACAATACAAAATCAAACCCGTAGCAAACTATAAATCTCGAACTGGTTTGCTATTGTCCGGAGTATGCGCAGTGATAGAAATGCATGCGAACAAGATTCAAACCGATTTCAAACTAAAAAAAAAAAAAAACAGATGTTTAAACCAGTTTGAAACTATTTTATGATCGATCGGGATGTGTCCCCAGAGAATCAAGTCGTCATGTTAACTGGGCGGACTTGCACAGCCAGTTTGCCTTCTTGATTCAATATGGGAAGGTTATAGACACAATTTTTTTTTTTTAAATAATTATGAAGTTACGTTCCAACAACTGAAATTGAACACAAAACCAATCACAGAGACCGCGCTTGCATAGTAATGGTAATCATAAAACCAGTTGGCAATCATAATCAGCAACTACTTCTTGGAACAAACCTAAACTAACCCAGACTCGGACAAATTACGCAATCTAATCTTTATCTAGACCATCGACTCACGAGGAATCCCCACAAAAGATGTGTTAAGACGATACAAACTATTACAACGACTCCATGGAAACTTCTTCAAATTGACACGAGAGATACTTAAAAGAGACTGATGTTCTTAGCAATTTAAACGACATATTTGGACTTAACGGAGCAGAACTATGGGGTACAATCTGCGCCGTCCAACTCTCGACGTATACAATCATAACTGATGCTCCTTACTACGTTTCCAATCTCACCGTTCATACTGATCTGAAATGTTTATTTCGTCTCCGTTCTGGTCAAACTCTCGATATAAAAAAATTCCACTCTAACCTAGTTTCCAATGTCAATCCCTTGGTGTGTAAAAGTTATTCAAAATTAAGAAAACACACAAATGGATTTGTGTACTTCAACCGGTGGAAACATGAGTAATATACTATTTTATCACTTTTGCTTGTTACACTTATTGTAACATAATTGTGACGTAATTGTGTGAAAAAAAAAGTTAACTGAGAAATGAGGGATTGTAAATGTAAAGATAAGCTCGAGCGGGAAAGGTAGCGATGGCTAGCAGTGATGTCTTGATTTTGTGCCGATTCTTGCATAGCAGTCTTGCTTGCTCTGTTAATCGTGTAAAAAATGCTTCTTGCTGTTGTAGCTTGCTGATTTAAGATGATATTGAGCAGCTTCGAATTTGGCAATTTTGTTGTTGTTATAATGTGGTGAGGGGTTGGGCGGAGCTTGTTGCTTATAATCTGGTATTCCATTCGTGCGCTTCATTCTCATAGGCGTGTCAGAAGCGGTCAAAGATGCAGTGTATAGCATCTGTGGTTTTTGCTTTGAAATTACATCTTATTTCCCCATTTATCTCACTTTGTATATAAATAAAATGGGTGCCTGCATACCGCTCATAGTTTCATTTTTTCTGTAAAAGGAAATATTGAGATTATGGTAAATTTAGGAAGTTGAAGTTTTGAGTCCCTGAAGACAAAAATAACACAGCAGCCGAATCTTGATATTCTCTTTAGGCACTCCCTTTCGTAGATTAAGTGCAATTTTACAAAAAAAATTCTTTTTTTTCATTTTGCCGCAATTTACACGAAAATGGCCTCAACGATTTTCTTTAACCTTTGTATATTGAGTACACTCATATATCGTACCACATTTGTTGGCAACATTGTCCCATAAAAAGTGACTTTCCAGTGTGAATTCTTGTGGAAACTGCAACTTTAAGGTTTACTTTAAAGACCCACTGGCACTACTACTTTATTATGTTCAACCAGCTATACAGGGTGTTTCAGGGTTAAGTGGCCAAACTGAAAATTTGAACTAAGGACCTCGAAACAAGAAAAAAATTTCCTCTGGTGCTATGACCGCAAACGCTTTGATCACGAGATATTCACACCTAAAGATTTTCATTGTTATGAATTATTTAGGCATAGTAAATAAATAAAACTTATTTTATTTGTTCCAACTACCTTATTTATTAAATGTAAACATTAACATTCATATTAAATGTTGTTCAAAGTGATTTCCTTGAGCATTAAGACAGGCTCGGCATCTTTCTTCAACAGCAGCAGTGGCAGAACGGCACTGGATATGTGTTATTGTTTCATAAGATTCAATTATCCTTCTTCGTACAGAATTAAGGTCATTGCCCGGCCTTGCATAGACTTTTTGTTTAATGTCACCCCAAACAAAAAAATCCAGTGGTGTCAGGTCTGGAGAGCGAGCAGTCCAAGCCACTGGTCCTGCACGACCAATCCATTGATTGGGATAATTAACATTTAGCCATTGTCGTGGACCTCTTCCGTAATGTGCAGGACAACCATCTAATTGAAACCACATGTTCCTTCTCAGTTATAGTGGAATATCTTCAACTAAATCATAGTAATCATTATTAAGAAATTCCAAAAATGTGTCCGCATTGAGTCGAGGTGGTAAGAAGTGCGGACCTATTAAAATGCGGTTCTACTACCCCAACCACACATTGCACTGAAACTCGTGCTGAAAATGATGCTGACGAATTGCATGGGGATTTTCATGCAACCAGAGATGATTATTTTTCTGATTGAAGATACCTTCTTGTGAAGGTAGCTTCATCTGTCCAGAAAATTTCTCCTGAAAAGTGTGGATTGTGATCAGCTTGATTTAAATACCAATCTGAAAAATTTCTTCTTTCCCGTAAATCTTGCGGTAATAAATTTTGTACCCGTTGATAATGATATGGGTGACGTCCATCTGTAATGAGAGTTCTCCATACTGTAGTTGGCGTAACATTTAATTCTGCTCCAGCTTTTCGTACACTGGCAGATGGGCTATCATCAAAATATTGTGATATGGTCGCACTCCTTTCTTCATTTCGTAAAGGGGCAAAAATACCATCAGCACGTGGTATAACAGCAAATGTACCAGTTTCTCTAAGACGTTGAAACGTAGAGCTAAAGATAGACTTGTTTGGTAATCTTCTATTTGGAAATCGCCTGGAATATTCACGACGGGCAGCACTAGCATTACCATCGCAAAAACCGTACACAAACACCATATCGGCATATTCAGCATTAGTATAAATGGAAGGCATAATGATGAGTACTCTGCGAAAGCCTCAAACAAACTGATAAATGTTATTGAGAGTTCCCAATGCTAATTCCAAATAGTATTAATCCTTAAGTCAATAGTTTATGTACAGTTAGGGAGACAAGGTCCTATTAGTATTCTATCTAAATCCATCTCCTAAACAAAGCGTTTGCAGACATACCTTCATAGGAAATATTTGTTTCTTGTTTTGAGGTCCTTAGTT
>JAAEAF010011392.1:0-27943 GCA_011037195.1 Triatoma infestans
AAAAAAAAAAAACAAACAAAAAAATTATGAAATACACTTTCCGCTGCTATTATGATATCAATTTTTATTTTATTTGATTTATCTATTTATTTTGTTTTTATTTATTTTTTTTATCTGTAATAATTGTTTAGTTATTTTTCTTCCAGCTTTTATGTTTAAACGTTTAAATAAAAATATCTTTTTCAAACTATAGGATTCATGCTTCCTACGATTTTCGTTATGAGAAGCCTAAATCTTACACGCAACTCCGTCCTTCGCATCTTGGTTTTGGACTTAGATGGGTTCCTAAGTCCATGCTCAATTGACTATATTATAGCATTGTAAAAGATAGACATACAGATCATTCCTTATACATAAAATAAATTTACAATTAATTCTTTTATATATAAAGGGGCAGAATTGTACAAATTTTATTTTATTCTGCCTAGTTTACTGCCTGGCTTAAATGAATTTTCTTTATAAAATTAAAATGCCTGGTAACACTGGTCAATAAGTTTGTTTTGTATTGAATTAACTAATTCTGATTTTTTTTTTATTACTTTCTGGTTAAGGAAATTGTAAAGTAAATTAAAATTTTAACAACAATTAATACTGGAAATTTTTGTAAAACAAAAAAAATAGTTACTTTATAACGTCGTTCATATTAGATTATATTAAAAGGACTAGTTATATTCTGCCCCATTCTGAGTCATGGGTTTCGTAAAATCCCGCCTCATAAAAATAATGTGGAGCTGACTGACATTTATTTGGTAATTAATTTTTAAAAAAAAATTAAGAGCCAGTGAGGATTAATGTAGAGCTTCACAAATACAACACTAGTATCAGGAGTGGAATCTTGGGCAGGGCCCGGTATAATACCATAATGAAATACAATGGCCTAGGAACTTGTTTTACGTTGGTTTATAGGTGCCAATCAAGTTTAACCGGCCTGAAGGAACCTTAGGAATGGAGGTTTAGTCCAAGAGCCTTCACTTGTTAATTAAATAGTAATAGTAATTGTACAAACTGTTAGTGGTCAACTTAGGGAGTTTGTTTGAAGAAGGACTAGTGCAATGTACTATCTCGTTTAAATAAGTTACCATTCTTTCCCACAAACAAAATAAGTCTATAGCAGCACCCAATTGTTTAAAGACCTGTTCATAGGCATCAGATGAGCAATCCCAGAATGTTACTTGTAGGCGTTGGTATTTATTTTTCCAGGAGTTGGACAACAGACCCAAAGAAACTCTTCGTTTTCTCTTTTTATTTTTTTAGTTTGCAGTGGCCTCAAAGTAAATTTGCTCTAAGAATGTTCCCATGGCTGATGAAATAATTTTACAACGGGTCTGCATCTGCATGGGATTTAGTAGGCGAATGATTAATAACTTTTTTTGCCTGCTTCTCGTGTTTGCTGCCCAATCATGTTTTAATGGAGGTACTCAATGACTGGAGTAGAAGGCTGTAGTCGAATGAGTTGCTTTTGAGAAACCCTCATGAGGATGGAATATCCAGCCGCCTTATTTCCCTGAACCCCCGTCAGTCAAAACAAAGAGATGTGATTTTGGCCTTCCACGGTCTCTTGAAATGACTTATAGGCTAATTCCAAGAACAGTTTGTAAATCTGCTAAAATGATTATAGAATCATATATATCCATTTTGAGATCGTTGTACATTTATCTAATGATCAGCAACTCTTGTAAAGATAGGCTAGCATATCCGTATATCCCGGCTCCCCATAACTCTTCTTCTGCCTTGAAGCTGCACGTGTGCCAAATGGAGATTCCCTTCTTACGGAAACTCCGAGCTCTTCAGCTCAGTAAATCATCGTACAAATCTTTTTGTACAATTAAAATTGTATTTCTTATAAACTAAAAAATGCACAATGTCATTATTTTATTTATTCATTTTTTAAACGTAACATAATTTTTGGAATCTAAGAAACTATTAAGTTTTTAAATTATTAGATAAATTTCTTCAAAAAGAAGAAGCTTTAATTCTTCATTCTTTCCCGATTTAGGATCATTGCATGGCGTTTTAGAGAGCGAATTGAACTTGCTGCAACTAAGAGAAAAAAAAAATGAATGAAGTTGTTTCATTGAATTCTTAGTTCTATTCACTTTATTTTGTGAATGAAACGAATACTTCTTAATCTTGGGGGAAAAACCTGATCATTTGCAATTTGCATTTTTTTTGGTAACAAGAAAGCAACCCACTAGTGAATGGTTCTGCAGTTGTTAGGAATGAAATGATTATTTTTTTTTTTTTAAACAATGGAAATAAAAAACAAAAACTATAAATTTGATTTTTTGCCGTTTTATTTTTAGAATAAAACCATCTTTCACACGCAATCTTTTTACTTCATTATCACTTCACACTATTTGATTTGCACAATCATAAAAGACATACAAACAAGCGAAAAAGTGATTGGCTAGGGCTAGTTTATTCCACGTTCCGGACCTCTTTGGTGTTCTTCCCTCAGGAACTGTTATGGACGAATGGATAGTTAAATGTTGGAGGAGTTATTGTTTGAAGGTGTCCGAAACGTCGAATAAACTTTTAAAAATATAAAGTTTCTTCCTTAGCCCCAGCCAAGGATATAATTTTCTTGCTTGTTTGATTAACAACGGCCGAACATAACTATTGTTTATACACATAAAAGATATATTATTATATACAAAATTTATTGTCCAGTGTTTATTTCTTCATAAAAAAAAAAAAACATATAAAAATCTTATAAATGGTATTGCTTACAAATTAAAAGTATTACATGGAAATTTTTTATGGATTCAACAAATTCTAACTCGCTTTTGAAATATGTAATGAAGTACTGGTGAGTTAGATCAGTAAAGGTCCAGAAAGAAGGGAACAAACATGGGAGTATATAATGTAGATTAGATGGTTGTCAACAGCAATTACTAGGTTGATATATGATTTTTACTTTTTTTTGTATAAAGTTACGTTATTTTTAATTACATATTAAGGCAAGTTTTATTTTCTAGTTTGCAATTTGCACATCTTTATTTGAAGAATGCTTGGATTAATGTAATCTTTAATCGATTATTAATATAAATTTATTTAGATTAAATTAATAAATTTTCTTTTTCCTTAATTTATTGCCTTAATAAATTTTCTTTTTCATGACATTTGATATTAAACAAAGTATCACTAATAGTGAAACTTAAATATTGAAATTTAAACATGTAATAGTTACCATGACATGAGCATATAATTAAGTTTATATTATCCTTTCTTCAACTCAGCTCAGAATATAAGAAATTTCACATTGTTTAAATGCCTTACAATGTATTTAAACCATTAAAAGCAGACTGTTGTAGGCTTAACAATTAAAAAAAATAAAATCAAAATGCGAAATCTAATAAAAAAGGATGAAAAATTAATATGAGCTATATAAAATTTGATTGAATAATTTATAAGGAAGATAAGATAAACTAAAATCAATTTATTCATCCTTATTATATATAGATATATTGCACTGTATATTAATATTTTTTAACGCTATCTTTGGGTATTTTTTTTTTTTATACAAATGTATTTACTTATGTTTGAATATAAATAAAACCGCTAGTATTTACCGACCAGACAATATTGGATGTCCAGTCATTTACAAAATACTAGTCGATAAGCATTTATTAGCCTATTTTATGAATGTTTAAAAATATTCATAGCTTTAAAACAAATCAATATAGTGCAATAAAAATTAACAGTATTATTAAATTTACTGTGTTTATATTTTGTAGAAATAAAAAAAAAAAAGATTTAGTTTATGATTGAATATTTCCACATAAAATGTGGAATATTATAATAATATAAAATTCAGCTTGGCCATTAATATTTTTAAATAAATTGCTTAAATATTAAAAAAAAAAAAAAAAATAGGAGAGAATATGTTATATATTTTAACAACTCCAAGAAGTTGTATTGTTACATAATTTATTAATAAATATTTAATAATAACATGGCGCTAAAATAGAAACAGTAAATATAATTGTGATATTTCTTTTTTTTGTATTTGTTTACACAATTGTGATAATTGTTGCTTGTTTTCGGAAACAGAAAAAGGTTTTACATAATTTTAGTATGTATTACTTACAGTTTATTCAAACTTAAAGAAAAAGATAAAGAATATAAGGTTCTATTTCTTTTCATCTGAATATCTGGCCTAAAAAGAAGCACTAGGAGTAAATTTAAGCTTTTCTTTTCATACAGAAATTGTTGAGTTTAATGTAGAAAACAATAAAGCTCTTGCACAATTGGCTGGTTAATTCTCTTCCAGGATTGGATTCCTGGTGTAGAATTCCAGTAAAATTAATACTGAGTAAAGCTTGGTGTAATAAATCTACTTTCCGATAGACAGAATCCCCATGGTGGAAACATAGTGCCCTTTTCTGCCAATACTTATTCACTTAACTTCGTAATTCACATCCATTTTCAAATATTATTACCCTCTGCCTTTCTTTTAGGTCGCATCTCCATCTATCGTTGTATAATCTATGGATTATGCTTGTAGCTACAGGTATCAATACCGTGGCCAGTTGCTGAATACTCACTTAATTGAAACATCTCCTCCTACATTGCGTCCCAGAGCCCATCATTCCTGTTCTTCCTCTGCCCCATATTTAGATTCAACACCTCAATGTTAGACTCACTACGCAATTCTCCTGGTAATAGCTACTTATGCAATATATCATCGTAGACGATTCTGTTTGATTAACGTCTGGCCAACTCAGGATGGAGTGTATTCTTTTGGCAGTCACCTTGGCGCTATGATCCGTAGAATTAAGACTGTATAGATATGGCTAATCTACTTTGCATGCCTATCAATCAGCAGCCTTTATCTATCGATCCTATTGCTTTTCTAATTCTTGGGTATTGATCAATTACACGTCCTGGCCAGGCGTAATCAGCCTACCTCACTGGTATACCTATTGTGTGAGATAGTGCTGTCATCATACACTTCTTTTACTTAATTTCTGACCGGTTCTTATATTCAACCATCATCAGAAACTGGTTTATCAGTTTGTGTATAGACGTTGACATATGTGGTAGGATTGGTCTGATGGGACTTGAAAAGTCGGAGCGTATACTGCGAGAAATGAACAGGATAAGTGTATTCATGCTTTTCAAGAAGCTTCTGCAGGCCGAGGGTCTACTATATTTCAGCGCTGTATCTCGCGCCACATTTAATTTTCCATGTTCACATGAAGACCAAAGTAAACAATTTATTTACTAGCAATTTCATTCACTATCTAAATTTGGAATAGTCTCATATTCCATATTCTCTTACCGATAACGATACAAAATTGCGGATAGAGAAAAAAACTTAAAAATCTACCATAAAACCACTTAATTTATCAAATTCACTGGGTAAATAAGTCTTTTATTAAGCCAGATAATTCATAAGTAAAATAATATAAATTCGAGCACAGTAACTTTACGGCGGTAAAAACAGCAAACGCGTGTTAATTTTTAAATCTATTAGTTGTTATGCATTAATCAAAAATGTTGGGGCACTGAGGTGTACAATTAGAGCTGCTATAACCATATGCCACTAATATGGAGGAGCTTAAAGATCTTGGTGTCCCATAATAATTATTATCTTCTGCCTCTACCTACAGTTTTCGCTAGTTATGTTTATAGTTTTGGGCTTTAGATATAAACTATCCATTTAAAATATATTTCTTTATTGTGTAAAAATACCAGTGTATTTTTTTAAAATGTATATTTATGATTGTATGTGATCTCTGAATAATAATTGGCCTCTCTAACTTGTCAATTTAGTATAGCACGCATTAGTATTCCTCTTTTTTTCAATAATTAAATAAAAAATTACATTGAGGAACATAATTGTAAATATAAATTACTAGAAATATTATTCCCTATACTTAAAAAAAAAAGGTCCCCCCCTCAACTACTAACCCTAGTCTTTTTGTAAAAACACTTAAAAAATAAGAATTTTCACAATTACTTTCTTTACTTAAATTATTATTTTTTAATTGTAGCTTTACAAATGTATGTGCATTTCATTTTTAGTCTATTCCTTACTTTATACACACAATATCCAAATATCTTCTCTTTCTTTAATGTTACAGAGTTTAGTTTTGTGGATTTGCAAATAGGCACATTGTTGCCACAGTTGCCTTATTATAATCTTCTTAAATTATTTGTTTGTATAATAATTATTTTGTTAAATTTATTGTAATCATTTTTTGGTCGAGATAGATTAAAAAAAAACAAACAACAATATAGTGCCTTAGATATTTACTAATTCTTTGTTTATTTACTTTGTTTTATTTTTATTTTTTTAAACTTTACTCAGTTTATTTTACTTTATAGATATTGTTAATATTAAAGAATGTGTGAGACAAATTATACAGGGTGTCCGAATTTTAAATAACTGTACTCCAGACAGTCAGTGGCTAGAGGATCAAAAAGCAAGCAAAAAAAGTCCTTGATTATTTGCTTATTTTTAAGAAAATTGTGAAAAACTAACAGTAAACAAATAATGTAAAATATTTTCACTTTTCGACCAGCTGCTATAAGGTTGCCATAGAATAGATAAGTGAAATCTGTCTTTTCAATTTTTAATAGACCTTGAGTGCTTGCATTATATGTGAGTAATAGGAGTGTCGCCCTGATACTTTGGGGTAGTGCTTAGAGCGCAATGCCTTTGGTGCGAGAAGAATTCGGGGTTCCATTCTTGTGAGAGCAAATATGGTGTTGACCCAGCATCATGAGAAGCTACAGTTGGTAGCGAACCTAGAAGCGATAGCCACAACAAACAACGAGAGAACCGCAGCATGCTTGCCTTGCCACCTGCCTCCCGGAAAAAAACCTGTCTAGTAAGCCTTGGCCTTTTATGGAGTAGCGTCATAGTTTAGTAGGAGTGGTGGTTAGGTTAACCCTTCTCCCTTCTCCTTTTCTAATCTGAGGGAAAAATGAAGAGCAAGCCTTAGTAAGGCGACCTGTCCTACACTGTGCTAGCGGTGTTTAGGGTCTAAAGAATCCATCTTAACACCCTTTTAACGAAAATTAGTTGGACTGCGTCTTTTCACATGGCTTACGAATTCAATAAAACATTACATTGTCTTTTGCTAATTTCCCAATCAATTATCATTTCATCCTACCTGTAATAGTCCACTATTACACGCGTTCTATAATCTTCATGTTGGACCTATGCCAAAAATCCTTTTCTACAGCTTTTTCGCGTTTAGTACCTTGTGGAAACGTTATCAGACAAAAGATAATTTTTATCTTATTTTCAAACAGTAATTAAATTCGTTAATTTATTCAACAGTTAATGCTTTTCGAAAATTCTGAAGCCCATTTTTTTTTACCTGTTTCATTGCATAAACCCATTTCTGTTTTTTCATTGCATAAACTTTTTCTAAAAATAGTAAATCACTGCGGGACTTATTGGGCTAGATTTTTAATGCCGGCCGATTTAAAATGGGACACTCTGTATAAACATACCAAACAAAAATTATTTTTTTTAGATTGTAAGGAAAAAGGTTGCCATGTCAACCGATATGAGGTCTCTCAAAAGGCTGTGGGTTTGTCAACAAGTCCCAAAACGTAATATGCTCTCTAAAGTTTATAACCAAGAAATACAAATTAAAAATAAAGGTTTGCCAATTTTGTAAGTAGGTATAGGCAAAGTAAAAAGTAAAATAAAATAAATAAATATACACTTAAAAAATTCTCTACTATAATCAATTTAATGATTACTTAATGTTCTTTTTGTAAAGTAATAATTTATTCACTACTATTAATTCTGTAGGTAATATATGGTTATATTACTTGTAAATGTAAACATTATAGTATATGTAAGAATTTGTAGGAAAAACATATCAATGTACTTTTTGCTTTTAGAGCCTTGCGCTTGGCGTTAGATAGATAGTTTAGTTTACTTGAAAAACATAATGATAATAGATTTTATTGCTTAAACATTAATTTAAGAAATAGCAATAATTACCATATCAAAAGTGTTCATGGTTGGTAATTAAAAATCATAAAAAAAAGAGGAATAATCATTAAATCAAATGTAGTTTGATTATTTGAGAACTGGCAGCTCAATATTTATTAATATTTTTTTTTCTTAAAAGAAAAAATTATGGTTATGCACAAGAATGCTTGTGTCCAGAATTAGAGAATTCATTGTTGAAAAATGTGTTGCAACTTTATATTTTAATAAAAAACAAATAGAAAGATTTCAGTTATATAAAAGTTATTTAATAAAAAGTATATGTTTATTATTACTTGCATCTTTTTCCTTATCAGAGTATCGTACTTAACAAACAGTTGTTCTTAAGTGCTCTGTACCACTCGAGGTTCGTTTGGCGTCATGATTTCTCTACCTATGAGAACAGGGACAAAATGTGTAGAAGGTTGACTGACACCTCCACAATGTAAGAAAAGCTGATTGCCAGGCAATCAATCGGCGGTGTTGGAGCATTCCAGGTTGCAGGATCCAGGCATAGATAATTTTATTGAAACCAGAGTGCTAGATAGCTGGCTACTTTTAAGCTGTATTGATTTTATTCGGAATGCCGATTGATTACCGAAATGTTAATTTCTTTTAGCATCGCTGCCTAATCTTCGCCAGTTTTAACAGATATGAATGCTTGGAATCTCGATGCTTCCTCGCTACGCAAGACTAAGACATGTAGGTAAACAGTAAAAAATTTTATCTGTTATTTCAGAGCACGAGGATAATTGTTAAATATACATTTGTTGGAAAAATATTGCTAGTAAAATATTTATTTCGAGATGTGTATTATGTCCACGACATTTTGTAACCGGACGTCAAGACTATCTGAAAGAAATAAGACACATTTACTAGATCTTCTATGTATTTGACTTTTAGGTCGAATCTGTTTTCAGCGGGCATAGGAAAAAAATCTGCGGGCTAAGGAAAATAGCACTTAATGTTCGTGAGTTCGCTTGTAATTAATTCATTAAAGATACTCGTTTCTAGGGATACAATTTGGAAATCGGAAAGTTTTCTGGCTCTGCTAAGTTTTCACGTTTTTTCACTGAAATATGTGAACTGTATAATACTAGCTTCCAACTGATTTATTCCTTGAAAAAATATTATTAGGTGATATTTTATCACATTTGAATGTCAATTTGTGGATATAAGTCGAAAAATATTTATAGCCCAGACCTAAAATTCTCAAGCATCAGAAATTTAAACTTTTTAACTGTGTTTCAAAATTTAAGATTTTTTGTGCTAATCTTTGCTATAACAGAATGGCAAAGCATGTGTTTTTATTCACCTCGTTTAAGTACGAAATTACAAGAGAGCGCTGTAGTCCACCAGTATGGTAAATTCTCAATGTGTCTCAGGCATGATAACCTTTCCTTAACTTTTATAGGTTATAGCTATACCGGCAGTTAGTAAGAAAATTGTGTGTTGTCTAGTTGTAATAAATTCCAGGATATTTGTCTGGCTTTTTATTGGATTCATTCAGGGCAAGTAATGATATTTGAGATCAGATCTAAAATTATAAATAGCGTTTTTTCTAATTAGAGCAAGTGTTGGACGAGTTAGATTGGGCACCTACTATAATATCACTCCCTATACTATATGTTTCATTATTTTCTTTATTAGCTAAGTGATATATTTCTTCTAGGGAGGAGCCCCTAAAAAACTGAGAAATCATGAAGATTTCTATCCAAAATACATAGTTCTTTTGGGGTGATCTACATATCTAATGCACACAGAACAACTAACAAATAAATAAGTAAAATAAATACAAATCAAGTGTAGGCTGTTATTTAATATGCCCTACTTAACATAATGTATTGAAAAGAATGTCGTTCTATCTCTACAACCCTTGGCAGATACACTTCCACAATGAGGTGCTGTCAATTGCAGCTGTTCTCCAATTGCGGACACTTAACAAGTTTCCTGTATCACTGGTCACACCATCAAGCCATCTAAGTTTCGGTCTACCGATCTTTCTCATTGTGCCCAGCTCGCTCTCCGGGATCCTTCTTCGCTAAATGACCAGCCCAGCTTAGCGTAGACAATCTTAACGATGTTCGCCTCTCCATGCAAATCATATAACTCCTTGTTTCTCTTTTCCTCATAACCCCTTCTCTCACGGCGTCAAAATTGCGACGGAGTATTTTTATTTCATGTTCAAAGTTTCAAAGTCAATTTCCTTTCGGAGATTCTTTTCATCAGCTTTACGAATAGTTCAAGCTTGGGAAGCATACGTTATTACTGGGCGAATAAGGGTTTTGTATAGTCCGGTTTTCGTTTTTCTGGAGATCAGGCTGCTTTTCATGTATTTCACCTGGCCAAAGTAGCATCTATTAGCAGCCATAATTCTTCTGCTGCTCTCCTGCGATACATGGTGGAGATGATAACTTAGGAGGAAGATTGCTAAATTCTTGTACTTTTTTTTTTTGAAAGGAATGTTGCTGAGGTTTAAAGTGAAGAGGAATAGATGTTTTTACTGTTAAAATTTTTCAATATCTCACACTGTTTCGTTCCAATTCAGAAAGCATTATACTAATTCTGTTTATAGTAAACATCTAAGCATGCTAATAGGTTAGTTAGAGCGAAGGAAAGGATTTTGAGTTTCGGTCTTTTTTTAACCAAAAATAAAAAAAAACTTAAATTTTTGCCAACGTTTCGACAAATATATTGTCTTTTTCAAGGCATAAAAATTAAAAAATATAAAAACTAATAGAAAATCATTAAAACAAATCTTTAAAGTGACACTTTTCTCTGTGTTGTTGAGGTGTTCCGAGAGATAGAGAGAAGTTTTTAGTTCTAAATTTATACATAAGTTTTCAAGACTGGCTGGAGCCGTCGGGCAGTCAGAGAGAGTACACCGCGCGTGGCCACCCGCGGTTTTTATTAGTTTTTATATTTTTTATTTTTTATGCCTTGAAAAAGACAATATATTTGTCGAAACGTTGGCAAAAATTTAAGTTTTTTTTATTTTTGGTTAAAAAAGACCGAAACTCAAAATCCTTTCCTTCATACAAGTAACGGTCGAGAAGAATCTTCCATAGTTAGAGCATTCAGCGCTCAGTTCATGTTATGAGACCTATTATACAACGTTTAATAGTAGTACTAATAATAAACTTTATCGTTGATAAAAGAAAAAAACTTGGTCAGCCAATTCGGAAAGGAAATTAAATATTTTGCCAAATAGTATTAATTGATATGTTATCAGAAAAATACTTGATTGAACGAGGCCTTATATGGAATCCATGAAAGTCTAAGTGTTCTAATAATTCCAATCTGAAGAGTATATATCGCACTAGTTATGGCATACTTATGAAATATACTTTCCTTATTTTATTACAGAAATTTTCCTAGTATTTCCTCGCCTTTTAATTGTTAAAGAGCATTTGATGTACTCCAAATATTAAGTAATGTGAGTACATGTTTGTATTTGCTTGAAAAACAATTATTTAAAAAAAATAACTGATTTTATCATTTTCTGAATGTTTTTATCATTAAAACTGTATAAATTTTTATTTATAGGTTTAAAAAAACAGCGCTATTGCTATTGGACGACCCTTCAGAAGAAATAAGTCGACCACAAGGATTAAATTTTTTGGTTCTGAAGTTTTGGCCGTAAAAAGAGCCACTGGTTCCAAAATTTCTTGCTCTTTGGATTTTCCTAAGGAATTTCCCTAAGGTTGTTTACAAATTATTTAAATATGACTACCCTTCGCCAGTTTACTTGTGCTGATTTAATGAAAATTAATGAAATAAACTTAGATCCATTGACTGA
Source organism: Triatoma infestans (assembly GCA_011037195.1). Classification (NCBI taxonomy): domain Eukaryota; kingdom Metazoa; phylum Arthropoda; class Insecta; order Hemiptera; family Reduviidae; genus Triatoma; species Triatoma infestans. Next base: position 11,760 of record JAAEAF010011392.1, read on the forward strand.
AACTTATGGAATACCATTCTATATGCAATATCTAGCCCATTGGCCAGAATATTTTCAAGTTACTGTCGCTCCAAACGGTGATTTTATGGGATATATTATGGGTAAAGCAGAAGGGCGTGGTGAAAATTGGCATGGACATGTAACTGCTCTCACGGTATCGCCTAAATATAGAAGATTAGGCGTAGCAGCAACTTTAATGAAATCATTGGAAGAAATTTCTGAAAGAAAGAAGTGTTATTTTGTCGATTTATTTGTTAGAGTAAGCAACAAAAATGCTATTGCAATGTACAAGAAATTGGGTTATGTAGTGTATCGCACAGTTTTGGATTATTACTCTGGTGATCCTGATGAAGATGCTTATGATATGAGAAAAGCTCTCAGCTTAGACGTGGAGAAAAAGTCGATGATTCCTTTAGACCATCCAGTCAGGCCGGAAGAAGTGGACTGAATTTTATTAAATTATACAATGCAATTGGTAATTGTTTTTGAATGTAAATAAAGTTTGTTAGTTTGGTACTTTTTTTAATTTCCTTTTTTTAATTAGTAGGTATATAAGTTATTAAAGGGAAATTGAAACTTTGGTCACTGAAATCTATCAAATAGTTAAAATAAACATAGAATACCTTAGGAAATTTTCATAAATTTAATTCTAAGAAATAATTGATATTTTAAATTGAAGATGTAGCATAATTACAGTTTCTGATAAGGAATGCAAGGGAAGGAAGCTTAAATTAGATACATGGCTCTAATATTGCCAAAACAGGATATCGAAAAGAAAAACAAATATTTACTGCTACTGCCTATATTTGCTAACCCATAAGAATTATATAAATTACAAAATGAATTTTACTTATTTGATTGTTTCTTTCATAAAATTTTAAAAAAAAGATGAATTTTCATCTGTAAACCAGGAGTAAGTTGAAAACCAGAAACATAAAGTTGAAGTCAACATTCTACACGTATTGATGATAGATAGCCCTACTCTGACTTTGGATGAGAATCCAGAACCAACAAAATGAAGCATGCTATGGCGGACAAAATTTTATATAATTTGGATAAAAAAATTTACATGCATTCTCATTATCAGAACAACTTCTAGATTAAGCAATTTTTACCGAATCTTCTTGTCCGATTCCCTTCCCGATGTTTTATTGATATAATTAATTCTAAAGCATTTTCGAAAATGCTGGGCAGCATTAAAGTACAGTGATTAGTTCAATTTTTTACTAATGAAGTAAAAAAAAAAGTGAATGAAAATGCCAAAAGGAATTGTTTCTTATTGTAAAAAAAAATTAGTATTAATTTGTGAGATTAAAAATTAATAAACTTCTTAAAATACTTTCACTTACTGCTTTAACTAGAAATGTTAATTTTTTTCAAGATGAATTAAGCAGAAAATGCAAGCATTTATACTTCGCATTTGTATACTTTGTACTTCACATTTAATATATTTTAAATGAAGAAATGAGCAGAATTTGAATCCACCGCCGGACGCAAGGGATCAGTGAATGTATCTCCTTTTGAAATTTTGGTAAACATAAAATAGCAGATAGAAAAACAAATCATTTCTTCAGCAAAACTAAGAATGTTCACTGATTTCCAATATTTTGCCATCTTAGAGAAGTTTTAGAATTACTGATTAATTGTTCACATATTTATTTTATATAATATGTAAAACAAATTCTGATTTGAAAAAATACTGTTAGCCTCTGCATGAATCGATTGTCTATTTTGCTATAGGCTACAGAATCCTTCGACTAGTTTATTTTCTATGGATGTTTACAACCACTTTCTGGAACCCTGCACTTAACGGCCTTTAACTGAAATCCTAGTGGAAATATTAGAAAACAAAACCATGAGTTATATCCTTAGATTCCCAAAACCTTTTATCTCCCACGATATTCTGTATTGTGACTTTTTTCTTAATAATTTTATCAGTATCTTCTTGAGTCCTACCCCAAAAGATTTATTACTTATTACAAGAATGAAGTTTTATAGCATTTATCTTTGAATAATCGGAATAAACAAACATATTGTGCTTTACGCGCGGTTGAAAATCCAAAAACTCACCACCCAATCCAACCTCAAAGGGATTTTCCAGTGATCAAGTAATCCACGCAGCAATATTTTTGAAGTAAAAAAAATAGTTTCGACATTCGAATTAATTGCACAAGAACTTCACTTAGTTGTAACTATTAAAATTCCCATTATATCCTTATATTTTACTTTAGACAAAGTGTAATTTGTAAATATTTCTGATGTTCATTGATCTCTTCCCAATACGTGCAATACAGATAATAGAGGAAGATAGCTCATGAAAGTACTTGCCAATTCGAAAATATACAGAAACGCCCTAATCCCCTGAATGGAATTTATCAAAATGTTTCCTCCAGAATCTCTAAAATCAATTTTAGTAAGCTCTGGAAAAATGTTTGAGAGAAATGATTGATTTATATGAATGTATTTAGTGCAACTAATTCAATAAAAAGATTTTTCATAGTGACCACGATTTAATTGGTCCGATCAAAAAAAAAAAAGGAAAAAAAGAAGACTTAAAAAATGGCTGGTCATTTGGAGTGTTTGAAAAGCGAGAGAAATTATCTCTGTCTCTGGTTTTTCATCAGACCTCGCGGTTGGATGGCACGCGACATTGAGAAAGTTGGAAGAGTGAGGAAAGACGAAGAGTTGCCCAAGATCGGAATGGTTGGCATAAGATTGTTAAAAAGACCTTTAAAACCTCTGTTCTTTACAGACTAGTGCCAAACAATAGATGGAAATTTTACTAAACCCTAGTGTCGGATCCCGGACACCATATTATATTTAAGAAGTTTGGATAAATTTATTTCTGAAGGAAAAATGGAGGATGTTTATAATGTTTATCTTACAAACGTTATATAAACAAAAGTAATATAAAAAACATAAGATATTGTGACAATGTTTTAGTACTTTATTTAAAATTTCTTGAAGCATCGCATTAATACGATATTTATGCAGTTCTGCACGTCCTTTATCCTAAAGCTAGAAGACGAATGGTAAGGCATTTGCTTGATCTAGTCTTCATGTGTATACTTAACAAAAATTATCATTCTTCAGAGCCTGATACATAGCTTATCGTACTCTGAGGGACGCGAGATTTCCGATACATAATTCTCTTTAAAAGATTTAAATAATTATTAAAAACTTTAATTATATATTAATTTCATTTTATTCAAAAAAAAAAAAGGAAAAGACAAATGTATAAATATGTAAATTTTGCTACACAGGAATGTTTTCATTTCATATAACGCTATGGCTGCTAAATAATACTAGCGAACTTTTTTTAATATTCACCTAGTCCTGGAAATGTAATTTTCTTATCGTTAATGATTTTACAGTGAATAAATCTAAAAATCCTAAGTACAGACTCAGTCAAAGCTAAAAAAAAAAAATTTTGTTGGTGTATATAAAAAAAGGGGAGAAAACAAAAATTAACAAGGCATTTTAATAAGAAATAAATTATTCCAGATTTTTATTATCCCTACTTTGATTCAGATTCCAAAAACTTGGCTTAATTAAATTAACTTTCATCTTTGCTATTTTAATTCAGCTTAGTTTTTTGTTTTTTTTTTTTTTTTTTAGTATAATGGAAACAAGTTTTTAACATTTAACATATCTATTCAGATAGTCATGAACTAGTATAGTTTTTGAGAAAATAATAAATATATTTATTTATAAATATACGTTAATTTTTGAGATTACAAATTAGTTATTGAGCAGAGGATGTGATCTAGGTTAATAGAACAGGCAAACTAAAATATATAATTAGAGAAAGAGTGTGAAAATAAAAATAAATTTATATATAAACATAAGAAAAAGATAACGAAAGAATAAACGCTTTTTTCTTCATTTTTTCTTTTTTTTTTGCAATTACATAATCTCTGAAAAAAAAAAAACATTGCACTGAACCTGTTCCAAAAATTAAAACAAAGAAAAAATAATAAAGAATTACATTGAACTATATATATATAAAAAATTCACTGTATAATCATACAATCAAAATAAATAACAAATTATATATATGTATATACATATATATATATATATATGTATATAAAATTAAATTATGTGAAATGTTTATTACTATAATACATTTTATTTAATTATTTATTTATTTATTGTCAGGTATCTTGTATAATTAAATATTTTGGATAAATATAATAATCTTTTTTCTATTCTTTTGATTGAAACATAAGATCTGGAATAGTAATAAACTTTTTTCTTCTTTTTTTTTTTTTTTTTAACGAACTCTGTAAAAAAAAAAATATACATTAAATAATTTAAATAGAATTACTACAAATAAAAAAGAAATCTGGGTACACGTACATATAAATAAAAAAACAAAAAAAGAAATCACGGTCGATTCCCAGTTTGTTATTTGCAATATTATGCTTTACACGATCAATTCTTTGCTTATTAATAATAATTTACATATTTATAAATCATTACTAAAAATATATATTTCTTTTGTAACTTAAAATACTAAGTAATATAAAATTAAATAAGTGTAATGTATTACACCTTCACCAACTAAATTTACCAAAAAAAAAAAAAAAGGCCCCTTCTAGAAAAAAAAAACAAAAACAACAAAAAAAAACAAATTTTACAATGGTATTAAAACTATGGACAAAAACAAAAGTGTTACAAAAAGTAAATCAAGAATACACGTTCAGGCACATTACTTATTTTACAAATGATTTGTTTTAAATACTATAAAATATATATATTAAAAAAAAAATACAATTTACACTAATAAACAATAATTTTTTATTAATTTTTTTTATTTTTTAAAACAATACTTTGAACGAGGGAATACTAAAATACGAGGGAATTAATAAGTACATTTTTTTTAATAAACCTGTAAAATACTATGGATTATAAAATATTGGCTATAAAGTGATTTATTTTTTATAAGCTTTATACACGAATAAATCCGAAAAAAAAAAATCAGTAAACGTATGATATCAAGAATAAAGTTACAGAAATTTTGTATGAATCACATTTATATTTAAGAATTTGTTAATTTTTTTTATGGAAATAATAGATTTTTGGGGTAAATATATGGGCAAATGACATTGCCTTTTTCAAAGTTCTATTATAAAAGAGAAGTTACAAACCAAAATAAACCATTAAAATTATAAATAAATAAATAGACTTTAATACACCACTAAGAGATTTAGATATCTCTCTTAAATGAGCCTTATATGATATTTTGTATTTGGGAAGGCACAGGTATTTTTATTTTCAATGTTCCAATAACACAAAGAAGATTGGTGTTACAAAGTGGATGATTCGCCTATGAATAAATCGTGCTCACATATACAATTAAAAAGAATTGTACTGAAAACATGGGTAGATTTATTTTCTTATTTATCTTTATAACATTTTAAAAGATTTAAAACTATTTTTTGTCCTTGATTCAAATAAATTATAGCATGTCCACTTTTTAATTTTAACGGAAGTAAGTAAGTCTTCACATAGGTGGCCAAGGACCACCCATTGGATTTGTCTACGACTATTCCAGAATTAAGGAGTTACATGCATCTTAATGTAATTCTACAGGCCCTTGTTTTCTGCATCCGTCCCGATGGGTTCAGCATTTAATTTGTATGCATAATGTTGTTTTTAACTTTAATTATGTAATACATTAATTATTCATCTCAAACAATATAGAAAACAAATTTAGATGAAAAAGATAACAATTGCCTAATCTAATGGTGACCCGATGCGAAAAAGGGCAATTATATAAAACTATCTGAAACGGAAAGTTTGGGCAATTATTAACGAATATATGTTGTTAGTTTTGATGAACTCTTGGCTTCTGTTAATTTCGTTCCAGAAAATTTGGTGGAAGAGAAAAAGCCTTCCCATGTTTCTTACATCTTATCATGTGTTCTGCCGATCCTGTTGTTTGATTATAAATGGTGAGTTCATGTTGCATATGTGAGCGCTTAGCCTAATAAAAGAGAAAATATACGATGAATGCGTTATAGAACCTACACAATAAATTAAATGATTTTTGGAATACAAATTTTCTCGTATGCTGTATATTTATGGTACTTGTGCCTATTTCCATATTTAATTGGGTGTTAGGACTAGCGTCACAATGTCCATAACAAATAATAAAAAATACGCTTAAAGCTAGAAAAAAATAAATATGCTTAAAATCTATTAATTAAGGCACTGTGTACATACATTGAGCAATGCTGTAGGTGCGCGACCTTACGAACAAATATAGAAGGTACTAGAAGAATAAAAAATAAAATATATATATATATGTTTTTATAATATATAAAAATGCCACTATATTTAACACTTTTTAATTTTTAAATGATCAGAAATTAGTTCACACATCGGAGCACCAAGTGACACCATTATTTTTATTTAATTATTAATTTTGAATTAATTTTGTTATATGTATCTCTCAGCAAGAAATTATGATTGTCATATACAGTTTATATATATTTCTAAATATCCTCTTTGGCACAATATAATAACTTGGCTGAGTTGGTTGGATGATATCAGCGGTTTGGTGGAGGTTGTCGTGGTCTAAGCAACCTAAGTGCTACCCATGAAGCAATGGAAGACGATGCAGCAGCTCCAGGCGAAGTTGGTGGTTGGGCAGTTGTTGTCTGTTGTCTTGCCCGAAGCCGTGCTTGTTGTTGATGCCTAGCTACAATTTCCTGGGTTTCTCTTTGTACTTGATAACGATATAATAGTGCGCCTGCAACCAGTGCAGAAACAACAGCCGATACCGCGACCAATACAAATAGTGCGGAAAAACCAGGCACTGGTAAACAAATACCATATACAACTTCTTCACGTATTCGCCCTTGGAATACGGTGACTGCTTCACCTTTAGCGTCAGGAGTAAAAGCAAGATCTGCTTCGGATATCACTTCATAAAGACCGCTTACACCTACATCAGCTGAACGAGTTTTACGATCCGAAACAACTACACTACGTTTTTTCCTTTGATTGAGTGTAGTCACAAGAGGTAATGTATCTGTATCCAAATTTCTTGGGCCGTGTGGAAATCTTTCTTGAGAATTTTCTCGTACTCCGGTAGATCTCAGTGGTGCTTCCTGTAAAATTATAATAAATGATTTATTATTTCTATGTAATAATAAATGAAAAATGCAAAATTTAGCAATTTCAAATTAGCAAACATCCAAATCAAATAAATATCGACTAAATAAACATGTAATTATATTTTTAAGTTGAAATCTGATTGGTCCAAGACTTTCTCTTGCTGCAAGTCTCAATTTCCAATTACCAAATTTTCTTAAAAAGTGGTCATTTGTGGTACAATTAACTATCCTTATATGAAGTTTAAAGAGCACTGCACATCTGCCCCTTAAACCATTGCTTTTTCATAGAGAAAAACAATTAAATTATTCTGTTTATTTAGATGAATTCTATTTAAGTTTTATTTTCCATAAAAATAAAACAAATATAGGAAACATAGCAAAAGTGTCTACTTTTGACAAATGCCAGAATGATGGATTTTACATATCTTTATATTAAACATTAATAGTGAAAGTCCATTCTTCAACTCGTCTCATCAAAGTGTTGTGACAACTTAACACTTACACTACAGAAACCATCAAATTTGAGAAAAAGATTTAGTCTAATATAGACAGTCTCGTGGCCAATCTTTCGAACCAATCATCTTTTCAATGATTGTTTTCCTTCAAATAGGTCATATTAAAAGCAAACGTTATATTCCAATTTCGAGGACAAGATATGTAAATATTTCGAAGCTATATTTCTTAACAATTTTGTAAGTAAGCTAATGAAAAATACATTTGTATTCCAAAATAATTTAATGAAGAGTAGAGAAGGACAAAATTGTACTTTAAAGATCCAAACTTTTCAACTAATTTTATATATATATATAAAACAAGGGTTATATATATTAACCTGAAATGGATGAGGTATATCATCTACATGTTCCCTGACTGGCGGCGGTTGATGAGCTGAAGAACCTTGAGTAGGTAAAGGAGGATGATGTTGCGCTTGGGCTTGAGGATTATTACTTCCTCCCATTGATGTACTGACTAGGCGTTCTCCATGTTCACTACCAAATACATCTTTCCCAAGATCAACCATTTCATCATAAATTAATTCATCGTCATCATGATGAGACGGTCGAGATGGGGCTGGGGGTTCTGTAGGTCCAGAAGATATTGGTGATGAAGATGGTGGATCTCGTCGTTCCAGCGGACCGTATCCACCTCCTGCAGCACTACCCGCTAGCTGACAATGATCCAGACAACCATGCCGACAGATCTCAACCTAAAAACATAGATTATAAATAAAAAAAACTACTTCGACCTGATCTTATTAGGAACGTTGTTAATCTTCAAAATAATTTATTTTTATAATTTACTACAAATCCTGGTGAATTTTAATTTATTGATTATATCATTAGTTCTTAGTCAGGACAATTGTAGGTGTCAGTTTATAGACATCTAGTTACACAGATTGCCTAATTTATATTCTCATCATTTATTCGTTGTTTTTTTTCTGCTTTAGCTTAATTTGTAACACTGAAGAAGGCTTCCTATATGCCCAAAACATGTGTGAAGAAATTGCTGTAAAGATAGAATTTTGATGTTCTGTCATTTGATAATTCTAATATTCGAAGCACGTTGTTTAACAAGACACGAAAGAGTAGAAAAGGCGCCAAGAGTACAATGGATAGCTATGTGACTAAAAAAAAAAGTAGAAATTCTTTTATTTCTCCAAGCGTACTACATATATATTCACTGGCTGTGTAAATGCTTTAGAAATAATTTAAAATTATCTTCGGCTCTTGACTTTCTTACAGATTTAAGGTGATCGATTGAACCAAAAATTCCTTATCTCTCTCACAAATTAAATGTGATTTTTGTAAGGTTCTTTGTTTTTATAACAAATAATGAACAATATCAAAATTATTTTTACCTTACACTTGATGTGCACGCTCAGTGCGTCTGGAAACTTAAAAGCATGAAAAAAGGCGTATGTAATAACAGACGCCCTTTCATCAGCTATTCTTGCTTTTAAGAAGCGACTGATCATTTTTGGTCTTAATACGCATCCGTATTCATCGCTTAGCTGGATCACGTGTCCGGCACCATCAGAAGCAGCGCATGATTTGACTCGCATATCAAACTCTCCTGCAATAGTCAGTATTCCGTTATATCTTTAGAGACAATTACATAACATATTATTCTATTTTTTAGTTATTAATTACACTGATATTTAAGAATATTATTGATTTGGTATTAAGGAAATTTCTAGATAAGCTGAAGCATGATTGCTCAAAAAATAGCTACTAAGCTCATGATTTTTCATTCTTGAGCTTAATTAAATTTAAAAATGACATAATAAATTAGTACACCATGGATTAACACCTTAATGATAAACTAGTCACCTCTGTTATCGTTAATGGCGACCACCAAGGTAAGAGTACTTCCCAATGGAACTATCCCGCTTACCGGAGGCGCCCAAGGCCCTTTACCATGTTGAATCTCCATCCAACAATCAACATTATCACCTGCAATAAAAAAATTATTAGAAATATGTCTAAAATTCATTTTACTTAATAAAAATGGTTGTTAATCATTTGTCATGCAAATTCAATAAAATTCTCCCTGATTAAAAAGTATATAAATCAGTATTAATGAAAAATAAACTAATTAGAGTCTAGATATTAGATGTGCAGAGGAAACGGTTATAAAGCCAAGACACTGCAATTTAAAAGATTTATTATAGCTTATCACGTTTATACATAGAATGCAGTGATCTATAAATGTACAATGTGTTTAGTGCGTGCGTGTGTGTGTGAGATAAGCTGAAGTTGTTTTTTTCCTTGCATAGGTTTTCATCACACAGCGCTGGAGATGCAGGAGGTCTAATCTTACTATAACTTTACAATCTTATATCTCTATAATGTCTACATACAGTATAATTTAGATCAAGACTTCATTTAATGATGTCTATTTGTTACGTAATTTATATCAAGAATTCATATACTAGCTTCATGATATCTATATTGTTAGAGAATATAATTTCCTCGTATTGAAAAGAAGCTTGCAAGTACTGGTAAAACTCTTTAAATAATCTATCTCTTTTGTGTAAAATTGATGGGCACTCCATTAACTATATGGTTGAGGTCCTCCCGCTCGTGGCACCTCTCGCATAACGGAGAGGGTCTCTGTTTACTTTTGTATAGAAAGCACCGCAAACTGCACGGTTGGATTTCAATCTAATTATTGTTGCCGTTACATGTTTGTTTATAGCTAGCCCCTTAAACCATGGATGATTTTCGACAGTCGGCGGTAGAAGGATTCCTTATCTAAAAGGAACTGCTGCAATCTAGTTGCCATATATTCAAGATGTGGCCGCCTTATGAGTTGTTTGACGTCTGCTGGAGAGAGATTTATGTGGATCGTTTCCCTCTGAATTAGCAGCCTCCAAACCGTCTACGATTTCGTTGTGTCTTAGATCAGAGTGTCCTCTAATCAACATAAAGTTTATTTTACGCTTTCTTTCTGATATTAGAATCTGAAGAAGTTCCAATATTTCTAGGACAATGTGATTAGAAGCGTAAGGTGCTAGTGAATCAGCGAGCTTTTCATGCTCCAAAGTTGTAATGTATTGTAGAGTCAAGCGGAGTGCTGTTAATTTTGCTGAGAACACTGGCACATTCTTTGGTAAGGAAGCTAATTGCAGAAGTTGGTATATGGGTCATATTCCATTTTGCTGTTGTATTTGGAACCGTCAGTAAAAATGCAATAGCCTTCAGGCGCTTTTATGAAGTCAATAAAAAAAAACATTTTTAATGTGTGATGGTATCTCAGATAGGTCCTCACTGAAGTGATGTTTATGTTCCTAAGTAAGCTTCGAAAATGAGGAAAATAAAGAGGTATCTTATTCCCAGATTGGACAATGGCTCGAAATTTGGATATTCTTTGGAAGCTGTCCACTAATGAAGGAGCATTTTTATTATTCTAGTACTTGTGTGTCAAGACTTTGGTATTAGGCTGACATATATAAAGGGGTTTAGTGAATGAAAGAACATTGAATGGAATATATCTAAGCTTATATAGAATATTAACATATCGATTTTCTTATTTCGTGCATCTTCACGAAAAACAACATTTTCTTACTAAATTTCCATGAACGATAATGAGCGCTTAAAATAACAAATCATTAAGGAGCTTTAGTACTTATAATTTTTTTTATAACTACCGTCTTATGAATGGAATAATATCCACCAAATATGAGTTGAGCAGTGTAGGTAAGAAAGATTTTTTACTTAATTCTTATTATATCAATTGAAGGGTGGATATGTATCTTATATTTATTGAATACTTTTAGGTATGAATTAGAAAAAGTTATAAACCTCTGAAATCTAACTGGATGACATCTAAATCTGCTATAACCATGGGCGGTTTAGAAGCTGTCTTTTCATAATCATTGTACCATTCACAGCGTAATCTTTTAGCTTCGTCCCAAACTTCTAGCAGATCTTTATCATATTGAACTACAACCTAGAAACAAATAATTAGCAAAAATATAATATGAATTAGACAAAAAGTAAAAATAAAAAATTAAAAACATTCATAGAAAAATAAATACAGAATTTTATACATCGAAAATACTTCGATCTTGCAAAATAAAAAAATACATATCTAAAATTCTTGATATTGAATCAATCCAGTATGCTAAACTGACCAAACCTGTTTCTTATGTTTTTCAGTTGTGTTATTGTATTGAAAATCAAAGTTTATCATTTTTTTTATTTTGTGTAGAGCAGTTTCTTCAGATTCCTCAAGAATATATGAAATATTTCATTAATAACATACTGACTAAATGGAATAAAGCATTTAATATATGATAAAACTCAATTAGGAAGGTGGTCTTGACGTTTGATTTTTAATTACTATAATTGTTAGAATGGAGAAGAGGTAATTTCTATGTGACATATGGTTGGTGATGAATTTTCATACATGAGAAGGGAAACTACATTCCATTGTACAAAAATTGGTTAGAGAAACATATTATACAACTTCCTCGTAAAATTTTCACAACATACATTTGTATGGTCACAATTTTCGGCTGGAAAATACCAGTAACATATTCTTCCAATTCTGGAGCCTTCAGTCTACCAATCAACGCGATTTCACGAAAACAAGAAACTTTAAGACATCTATCTGGGATTAGTTCCTAAAGGATCTTCCAAACCATAATTGAGCAAATCAGCAAATCTTATAAAGCAAGAAAGAGAGATGTATTTAAAGTTTACTTTTGTATTACATTTTTAACAGCTTGTAAATACTTTTAAATTTACTTCAGTTGTTTTTATTTATCTTCTAAAAATATTTAAAAATATAAACATAAAGTTACAAAAGATATTTATAATCGGTTTAAAATAATAATCAAAATATCAAATCAAATCAAATTCCCTATCCTAAAAAATTATATACATCCTCAAAAATATAAATTTAAAAAATTAAATTGAAAATCCTCCTTAAACCAATTAGCAATAGAAATAAATAATATGAAGGTGATTAATTACCGTATTTTCATAAAATTGTCCATTAAGATCTGGTTTTGTGCCACACCTTGCGTATGCTATCCTGAATGAGAAAAACGTTTTACCAGTTGATGGTGGTACATATACACATCGTGGATCAGCATATTGTCCTTTAGATGAGACTATACCCTCGAACGGTTGGGTAAAACTCAAATGTACATCCATATGATCTTTGCCACACATTACTTCGAGTGATTGAATGGCTGGCATACCTTCTGGCCTCTCTAAAGGCCAGATATCACCACCTATGGTTGATTTCTGCAAAGAATAAAAATAAATATGTAATGTTGCATTTTTACTATAATATTTAATCTAATTGAACGATTAAATCATCCTGTTACATTTATATTGTATAGATTTTAATGTAGGATATTGGTTACAAAAAAAACTTGCAGAATGCGCCACATAACAACTTTCTCATAATCCAGTTTTCAAAATTGTAATTGACAAATTTTATGGTTAGTGCACCAAATTTAATGAAATTCGTCGGAGTACGTCGAAATTGTCAAAAACTGTTCAGTAAAAGCGCACTTCCGGTTTACTAAATTTCTTGAACCTCGGAATTTTAGCCATCTTATTTATTTAATTAATTTTGTCTGGATGGTAGAATTGTGTAATCAACTATGATAGCATCTTAGAGAAAAACTCCAAACCTCCCCTTCCCCAAAAGCTCCCTTAAATGACTTTACCAGGAGAAAAGTTTCAAGAAATGTTTCAATAAAAGTTGTAGCTCTTATATGTGTAGTTCACATTCCTGGTTTAAAGAAAATCGTTAGAGTCGGTTTTGAGAAAATATTAGAAAACTAAAAAATACATTTTAGTAAAAACGCACTTCCGGTCATCCGATTTTTTTCAAACTCGTAATTTCAACAACACATTTAATTCTAATTAATATTATTTTGATGACAGAATTGTCTAGTAAACTGAAACAGCAGTTTGAAGGAAAACCTAATCCCTCCCCTCCTCAAAAAATGCCCTTAAATGAATTTTCTCGGAGAAATGTTTTGAATAAAAGTTGTAGATTTTTGTATGTGTAGTTGATATATCAAGTTTGAAGAAAATTGTTGCAGCCATTTTTGAGAAAATCGCAAGAAAGTGAAAAAAACATTCAGTAAAATGGTACTTAAAGTGGTAGAATGTTTTTATGTAATTATCCGTCTTGGAATGAAGAAACTTATTCACAATAAGTTCGCGATGAGTGTATGGACTTAAAACAAGCACTCAACAAGCAAAATCACACCTTTAGTCAAGAGTCCACGACGTTTCGTTCGAATGGCAGGCCTTACTTTATTTGTGAGCATATCACTGTAACAAAGGCTGTTGATGATTCGTTGATCTTCGAGATAGTCACAATAAATAGACCCCTGCGAATCCCAGAATACTGTAAGCATGATATTATCTGCAGACGGCTGGGTCTTGAATTTCTTTCGAGTGGGAGAACGCGTATGCTTCCAGTTCAAGTCAAGGTCAATAACTAAATGGAAGTTTTTATATATTATCAATTAAAGAATAAATAAATAAATAACCAATTCAATTAGCTCTGAATTTTGGATTGGCCTGTTAACTGTGGTAGTAAAGGCCCGAAATAATTACGATGTATCGTAACAAAATTAGGTGCGAAACACTCAAACGAGTTTCTGTTACTCCTTTTAATACGAATTATGCGAGGGTCATTCAATACGTAACGAGACAAATCGCTGTAGCTCAAAAATAATTTATTCAATCAATACAAAACTTTGGCTACTTTTCTACACAGTCCCCAGTAACATTTATACACTTGTCCCATCGTTCTTCTAATTTGAGTATGTCTCTGGTATAATTGTTTGGGTTGATCTCGAAGCCACTTTTGCACCTGATTTTTACTTCTTCATTGGATTGAAAATGTTTCCCACGTAGAGCCTCTTCAAGGGGGTCCAAATAATGGAAGTCTGATGGGGCGAGGTCGGGGCTGTAGGGGAGATGTGGAGGGACTTGCCACCCCATTTGTGAAGTGTTTCTTGAGTTAACTGTGCCGTGTGTGGGCGCGCGTTGTCATGAAGCAAAATCACACCTTTAGTCAAGAGTCCACGACGTTTCGTTCGAATGGCAGGCCTTACTTTATTTGTGAGCATATCACTGTAACAAAGGCTGTTGATGATTCGTTGATCTTCGAGATAGTCACAATAAATAGACCCCTGCGAATCCCAGAATACTGTAAGCATGATATTATCTGCAGACGGCTGGGTCTTGAATTTCTTTCGAGTGGGAGAACGCGTATGCTTCCAGTCAAGGCTTTGACGCTTAGACTTCAGCTCAAAATGGTGTATCCATGTTTCATCATATGTTACAATTCTACTGAAAAATTCTTCAATTAAACATCGTACTTTTAACTGTTGACTGATTTGAAACCTGGTTTCTTTGTGGGCGTCCGTAAGTTGTCTTGGAACCCATCTCGCACAAGTTTTCTTGTACTGCAGCTTATTCTGAATAATGTTATGGACAGTTCCAACATTCGCGTGCACTTCTTCAGCTATCAATTCAACAGGAATACGCCTTTTGTCCTTAATTAACGCGTTAATGCAAGATTCAATGGAGGAAGTTGCAACTTGAACCGGTCGTCCACTTCGTTGCTTGTCACAGACAACATGGCCAGTTTTAAACTGTTCAAACGGTTCAAACAGTTATTCCCGTACTCTTTCAACATTCTTTCGTGGTTTTCACTACCTTTAATACCCAGTGCAACAAAAAATCTAATCATTGAGCGTTGTCCTTCCGAGATGTAATGCTCGAGCGGACTCGCCATTGTTAACTAAATATATTTAAGGTTATGCTTACCAAATACTCTCGAACAACTGATGAAAAACCAAGTACAAGGACGCCATTTGTATTGAATAAACAAACCATTTCTGACCTATAGCGATTTGTCTCGTTACTTATTGAATGACCCTAGTATATAAAATGACTAATTTCCTTTCTATTTTTCCAAACTTAAATTTCTTTACTTTTTCGGGCCGGCAAAAAATTATGTGCTGTTATAATATTAAGTACTTTTTTTCAATATTATATTTTATAAAAAAAAAGTGTATACAAAATTGAATCTATATATTGGGTTGGGCAAAAATAATGCAGGTTTTTGAACTTTCATCTTTTGTTTACTTCTGCTTGCCAAGTAAACAAAGATAATCCTCCAGTCTAGGTAATGGATTATAAACAATGTTTATTAATGTTGTTTTTCCTCAAATATCAGTTTAGTTTGTGTTCCATTTTGTATGAGTTAAGGCCTCCGATATTCATCATGTCAAAACAAGATTTTCGTCAAATTTATTTTTACGAGTTCAAACTTGGTCGAAGTGCGGCTCAAACTGCGCGTAACATCAATGTTGTTTGGGGTGAAGGAAGCATCAGTGAATGTACAGTGCAGCGATGGTTCCAAAAATTTCGTGTTGGAGATTTTGATCTCGAAGACAAGGAAGGTCGCGGTAGGCCCTCTGTTGTTGATCATGACCATCTTAGGGCATTGGTGGAAGATAACCCTCGCAAAACCACTCGGGACTTTGCGAGAGAAGTTAGTGTTGACCAC
>JAAEAF010011393.1:0-26786 GCA_011037195.1 Triatoma infestans
AAACCCAATGAGAAATGCAGACGGCACTGCTTACTAGATCACCTCAACAGGTTTGACAACATAATTCTTTAATCAATGCAATATTGTGCAAGGCACCAATTGTAATATAGTATAAAACGAATAGAAAATAGCATGAATCTTCATATAAATAGAATAATCCAAAATATGTCTGGCTCAACCGTGTGACCAGTCAGATTTCAAACACAGTAGAGGGGCTCCCACAACTAATTGTCTCCTCCGTTATCAATTCGCGTAGAAATACGCGACATACCAATATTTCCTCTTACAGTAGTAAGAGAATAATTGAAAAAGTGACTAACAATATTTTATTATCACTTGTTTTTACCACTTGGATGAAAAAAAGTTATAAAAACTATAAGGAACAGATGTTCGAGTATTGTAAAAGATAACGCAATAAATAAATAAATAAAAAAGTTTAAATGCTGGAACTATAAGGAAGGCCGCCCGCCATAACTTGGGCACAAACGCAAAATGGGGGATTTCAAATAGCGAAGAGAAGTTTTATCCTATTGTCTTTTAAGTTTTAGAAGAAAGAACGGTGAACAAGTTTGAGGCTTATAGCGAATATGTTTGGAAAGAAACGAGTGAGAGATATTGTTTGGGAAAAGGAATAGGCAGGCATAAATGTGTAGTAAAAGTGGGGAAGTTGGGGTTTTTGCAAGATTTCTTAAATGATAGGTTAGAAATAGTGGCTGAGCAAAAGGGGGACAGGCTGGTTGGGTTATTTTCATAGATAAGAAGGGGTTTTCATTAATTTCTTATCATTTTACTGTTTTAGACTTTAAAATAATCTTGAAATTTTCTTCTAAAGAAGTGTGAAACGGGTTTTGTAAAGGAAGTGGTTTGTTTATAATATATAATACATAATATAAGATAACATACAACTGTTTTGTTCAATGAAAATTGAATAAGAAGACAATTCATGTTGGTAAAGTTTTTAGGAGTCATATTAGACAATATATTTTTTCTATATAAAGTTGTGTTTATGTGTTAGTGTATATATTATTTTGTTAGGAAGGGAAACGTTGTATTTTGGTGGAAAAGGGCGTTTTGCGTTGTTACCATTAAAGTGTGCGTACACTACATACTTGTGAGTCTGCACATATGTGCACTAAGGCATGTGTGAAATGAAAACCGCAGTAATGATACAATATGTCTACACAAATACTCATACAATTCCAGACGCACCCTTCTCCCATTACTCCTCTTATACACATATAATGTTCCTTACAGGGGGGGGGGCAACACGCCTGTGTTTTATGACCTCTTATGAGAAACAACAGGGCATGGTTATGTGTCCTAACTGGGATCTAAAAGGCAACGTCTAGAAGAGAAAACTAGGCGACAACCACACATACATACATACATACATACTTAGATATTTTCTAGGCTTACGATCATATTACTCGGCTCTGTCTCTCTCTGACTCGTGTTGTGTCAACCCCCCGCCCCCACAAAACATTATTTGCTTTGTCCACGTCCTTCAAAATACCAACTAGCGTTTTTCGTTTTATACTTGTTCTGTCTTCTATTGCTATTGTGGACGCTAATCTTCCATTTTGACCATTTTCTTTCTATCACCAACAAGTTACAATTTAAAATTATTGTTTCTAGTTTATTCCATTTTCTTTTTTCTCTTCTTGATTTTTATCTTCCTGTAAATTTGCTAATATTTTATTATCTCTTAAACTAAGATAGTACTTAAGAAAGTGTGCTACCATATAATATGACATTTATTTTATTTTGTAATAAAAAAGAAATATCTCTTACAAAAGCTCCTCTTGTGTTGCTCTCCTGTTTGTTCTGTGTTCTTCTAACTGGCTCTTTAGAAAGTTTCAAGTAACCTCGAATAAATTGCATTGACGAACGTGTTTATACTCTAGAAGATGATAAATAATTTTATCATCTTTCTGGCACATCTTTAGTTGGATTGATTTTCAATCCTATTTTGGACTTTGTAGCAACTTCCACTATAGATTTAAAAATCTAACATCCGCTAAAATATTCTGCACAATTGACCCATTTTGCCACATCAATGCGAATGGGATCCGTTTGAACTTTATTATAGGGTGTCAACCATTAGATGCTTTATTTAGTTGAATTCTAATTCATTTGAAGGAAATAATTATTAAAAAAAAAAACTGTTTTGAAACACTCACATAAATTTTTCTTGCTGCAGCTAATTAACTTAATTAGGTTAATTCTTTACATCTTCGTTCTACTGACGGTGCTTGGGCCATATCAGCCCAAGAAAATGCAGAATTATTTGCAGCCCACCTTTCCTCTGTCTTCATCCCACACCCTGACATTCACGACTCACAACACATTACAGAAGTTAACACAGAACTAGACACACCTTTACCTCTTTCTCTTCCTCCTAAAGCATTTAACCCCACTCAAGTCAACCAGTCCATTAACAATCTTTCTAAAAATAAGAGCCCAGGATACGATCTAATAAGAGCCCAAGTTCTTCACCAACTACCTAAAAAAAGCTATAGTCTTCCTTACTACCATATATAATTCAATACTATGAACTACTTATTATCCCATTATTTGGAAATTTTCTATTATTAAAATGATATCTAAACCCAAAAAGCCAACTCATCAGCCTTCTTCCTACCGTCCTATTAGCCTCCTTCCGATTCTATGGAAAATATTTGAGAGACTCCTTCTTTCACGTCTTCTAGAAATTGTAGAGGCTCTGAAAGTACTACAAAGCCAATTTGGTTTCCGCAGCCGCCACTCTACAATACAGCATGCTTATCGTGTAGTAGACACCATCGCCACTTCACTTGAACTCAAGGATTTTTGCGCTGGAGTGTTCTTAGACATTTCACTGGCCTTTGATAGTGTATGGCACGAAGGTCTTCTATTAAAAGTCAGGCGAATTCTACCTAGCACTTATTACCTCATTCTCAAATCCTATCTTTCCGAACGCTTTTTCCAGATAATTGAAGGCACTTCACAATCCTCTATACATCCTATTCTTGCTGGAGTCCTCAAGGCAGTGTCTTAACGCCACTACTTTATTCAGTCTATACATCCGACTTCCTACACTTCCCTCTACTTCTATATACACCTTTGCTGACGACACTGCAATTCTCTCCAGACATTGTGATCCCACGCTCTCAGTCCGCTCTCTACAATCACATCTACATTCACTAGAACCTTGGCTGCAAAAATAACGAATAAAAATCAATCCGCATAAATCAAAATATATAGTCTTTACACTGAAACGGAAAACTCTTGTCCCTGTCTACTTATATAATTTTCCTCTTCCTTCAGCCGACCAAGTGCGGTACCTGGGACTATACCTCGACTAGAGACTCACCTGGAATCCTCATACACGACTTAAACGATACAATTAAATAAAAGATATAAGCTTCTAGCCAGACTACTTGATCACCGATCAAAACTAACACTACATAATAAAGACGACTGTATCTATCCCTAGCTTTACGGTTCAGCTAAACGATCTAATATCATCCGATTACAAACTCTTCAATCTAAAATCCCCTTCGCATTGTAAACGCTCCATTCTATGTCCGTAACCTAACTATATATAAAGATCTCAAAATTCCTTTTATATCCGAACTTACTAAAACGCGTTACAATAGATTTCACAAAAACTTATCAACACACCCTAATCCATTAGCAGCTAACTTGCCCTCAACCATACTTCCATCCAACCGCCGAAGATGACTGAGGCGTCGCTGGCCTCGCGAACACCTTGTTGACTAATGGAGATCATCACTGGATGATCACCATTCAAGCCATTCACCACTCTTACCATACTTACTTATTGTACCATTTTGTACAGTTGTAAATGACAAATAAAAAGTAAAAAAAAAAAAAAAAAATTAAGTTAATTTAATTAATTAAATTTAATTACAAAATTAACAAATTTTCCTTAAAATTGGAAACTTTTTTGTTAGAGCGCGTAACATAAATAAAGAAAGGTAACATGGTTACATGCTGGTAGGCACCCTTGACCCAAGTAGTAGTTTACTTTGTGGACCAGAAACTAGCGTTAATTATATTGAAGGGAACTTCTTGCCATTAATTACACAAAACTTCCTTAAAAAAAACAGTTTTCCCGGAAAAGTCTTTAAAATAAAAGTTATATAATTAAATAGTAAATTGTTATAATCGTTTTTGAGAAAATTCAAATACCTATTCTGTAAAATCGCACTTCAATTTTGATTTTCTTAAAATTCGGAATTCTATCAATGATTCATTATATATAATAATACTATACAGTTAGTAAAACTGTACTTTGTAATGACGCAGTAATGTAGCGGCAGTACCCAAGTTAATGCTCACTCAGTACCCGGCACAAAAATAAATTTGGTTACGAAAATGTTTCAAATAAAAGTTATAGTCCTCCAGCTCCATGTAAACGGTAAAATGGAATGGATTGGAAGATGATGATCAGTTATAAGTACTTATGTATGAAGAAACGTTATAAGAAGTTTAAAGAAAATCGTATAAAATGTTTTTCAAATTAAAAACAGAATGTGACATTTTACTGTATAAAATGTCATAAAACATCAATTAAATTTGGGGAATGTTGAATTAAAAAGCTCTAAATAATTTTGAAAATAAGCTTATTCAGTTACCTTCAACTCCAACCTGTAAGTACATAGCGAGCTTGAGTTCATACTGTTCAAAACCCAACATCAACGACCATTGTACGATAATTTTCTCTGCTGACGCAACACCGATGCGAATGGAATCTGTTTGTATTCTTACTATATAGATAACACCACTAGATACTGCACTTTGTTCAAATTCACATTCATTTAATGCAAATAAGGAAATAAAAACAAAGAAATAAATATAAATAATTTAATGAAATTAATGAATATTTTCTCAGATAATAAACAAAACAAAAACAAAAAACTGTGCATTTTATAAATTTAAAAATAAATACCATTGCAAATAATTAAAAATAAATATTTAAAGAGATATGTTTTGTTATTTAGATTTGTAATGGAATAAAAGTGGATGTGTGTAAAAGGGATGGTAATGGAACAATTGTAATTTACAATAATAACAACACTGTTTATTAGTAGACTGTAATTCCCTTTTGTAAACACTGCAATTGTTTAGGTATTCCTATAGCAAATTACCAAAGACTATGTAACCAACATGTATGAACACGTACTGAAAATGGTGGTTTTAAATGTGGTTGGGATGGGGCTAGCAGACAGATACAAGATGAAGAAACAATCGTTGGTTAAAATTATAGTTTATTTCTCCATTATAATTCATATTATAATGTGCAATATATAGTATAAACAATTATACAAATACAGTAATTTTACAATAAAGTTTATGTACAATATTAAATATACTGAATTATTTTACATTATAAATTTATGACTTATGAAATGTATGTTGAATTAGAATAATAATTGGTTTATTAAAATCGTTTACATTGGGTTAAGCTTGTGGAAGATATGGAATTTTGCTCATATGAACCTTTTGCATTATGAATTATACTCTTGTTTGATTTAAATGTAAAATACTGGAGCGTGCTTACACTTATAGGCTTATAGCATATTCTTCGTCTTATAAACGAGTTTTTTACAGAAGACTTTGTAGATAAAATGAATTTAAAAACTGGTAGCATTGAATTTGAATCTCAGTTCCTAAAAGAATGTAAAAATTATGGAGAAACTAGATATTACCCCATAAAATGTGCTTTTGACCTCAATTTAGGACGATCTAACGCTGACTTTTCTTTAATGGGATCATTATGCTGAAGGCTAATTGTAATAGGATCCAAAGAGAGGATCCATAGCAGACAAAGAGAGACAAAAATGACAGGACCACTCTCTCGGACTAGAGTGGGAGAAACTGCATAAATACAACGACGGGAGGTAGATATACAACAGAGTTCACTCGCCAGTCACAACGCATCATTTACCTTACCCTTCACCACTCTACCATACTCTACCATTTTAGTGTAAAGTCCAGGCAGTCAGTGTCACTTCTTACATTACACAGGGTTCAATCATATTTAATTGGTTCATTCAAACCAAACCATTTCTCTCCTTCAACACACCCATTATATAATTCATCATTCATAAACGGATGATTGACTGGTAAACATAGGAGTAAAATTAGTAAATAAAATTCTTTTCTTAACACTCTACCTAGCCATACAAAAGCTAGTTTGGTCCTATACGCTGATGACATCGTATCACATTTTAGATGCTGAGCATTCAACATATGTGTTTGGTGTCATCAGAATCCTTAAAAAAATGTATTTTCAAAGAAAGGTCTCTTTGCATTCGTATGCTTTGGTGAACTTACCATTTACATATCTCAAGCGATGCAGCACGAATGTTTGTGTAGAAATTGTTCAAGCGAAAATGCAATTTGAATATGTGAGAGGTTATTTAATAAAAATCGTGATGACATTTTTTCCGAATGAATGCCAAACATTTACGGAGACAGTCGAACCAGTTAACTACATTAATTATATTGGTTGTATTTATGTAATCAATTTCGAATTCAAACTGTGTGTTTGGTATTAAATGTGTAAGTTGTAAAAATATCTATAAAGTATTGTTAAAATTAACTCGACAGGATTTTTCTTGGCTTTCCTTTACAATTAATCTGTATGATTGAAATTATAAAACTTAGAAAAAAAACATTAACAAATTCACAAATGGGATAACACCAATAACCAAGAATTTGTGTCTTATTTTTATGTTTACTTCTATAATTTTTTGGACAGGGTTTAAAAAAAAAAATCAATAAACTTTGACTTTGTCGTTTGAAAATTGGCGTTTTTTTGATTATTTTAAATTAAGGCGCGTCAACATGTATGGTCATTGGCGCCGAAGTCTTCTCTGTGCACTGCCGGCCTTTGGACAGTGTTCTCTCGCTATAGATAACACTGTCCATTACCTAACAGTGAGCTGTAGAGGCTCCTCCTAAGAAAAAAAAACCTTAAGTGGTAGCACTGGGCAAGAACCCGAAGACTCCGCATGAGAAACGTTTCTAACTATTTTCTTTATAATTTTTATACTACAAATATGTTAAGCTTCCTTCTAAACCAAATAAATTCAATAAAATTTCCATATTGAAGAAATTTGTCGTCAGAGTCCTGTAACTATTGACGGATGCGAAAAACTAAATGAATGTTTCATATCGGATTCTTTTTTTCTTTTTCTTTTTTTTAACTGTCTCATTCAGAAAATATTTTTTTGATTTGTTCTTCATTTTATAATTTTTATGTGTTTTTTTATTAAACCGACTTCTACTATTTAGGCCACGCCCAAATTATATTGTACTTACTAATAATGTTTATTTTATATATTGTATGCAGAGCATAATTACCTTATTTTGTACACGACACATACATACTTACATATACACACATATATCTATATAATTTCTATATATAGATATATACATGTTTCTATTTGTTGTATGTAATGTTATTTGAAATATATAAAGGTTTAATTTAATTAAGTATTTATTTGATCAAAGTAAAATTATTTATAGAAATTTACTGGGGTTTATTATTATAATACTTATATGTGACAATAATAATTATACGTATTTATAAATTAGTTTATAATGATCAAAGTATAATTTTTTTTAATTTTTCCCAGATTTGTTTTTTTTTTTTACTTCAGTTAATATCCATTTGTACATTATTATATATTTAATTAATATTGATTTAATTAATTATAATTATGCTAGAACTAACCTGACCTTTGAACTGTATTATTTTCCTGTTTGTTATAAAATGTAAATTATCTTTACAAAGTTTACAAGTTTTTTTTTTTTGTATAAAAGTACATGGGAACTACATAGAAAAATCATTGTATTATTTATTGAAATTAACTTGACTTTCTAAAACAATTTATTGTGTGACAGAATCAGACGACTTTGTCTTACTGCAGTTAATACAATTTTAAAACTGATGAATTTCTTTCAAACCTTGATTTTTTTTATTTTTTCAACTAAGTTGCCGTAACAAAATAGTGATCAGGAGGGCACATGTTGACGTTATGCACACCACGCAGTACTTACTACAAGTGTTGTTGTTACATTGTAGCCCAGGAAGAATGTGCCAAACTCATAATATTTGATATTTAACAACATAATTACCCCAGAAATATCCAAATATTAAATTTTTTGTCGGAAAAGATTTAAAATAAAAATTATAGGTTTATATATCTGTGCAAGTTTAAAGAATAACTTTGGAGCTATTTAATAGAAAATCTTCGAAACTTATTCTGTAAAGTAGCACTTTTTGGTTATCTAATTATAATTCAAATTTGATATTTTAACAATGATTTTAATGTAGCGTAATATTATATAGGTTAGGACCATACATTGTAAGATTTACATTACTATTATTACTGTAGTGGAAGAAAGAAATGAAAGAAAATAATAGTTTTGAAAAATAGTTTAGAAAATTTTTATAGTTTGAAAAATGTATCTTAGTGCAATGAAAAGAGCCAGGTACTATAATTTAGGGAGACAAAAGCACAAGAATCCGTTAAATTAATACAATGCCACTTGGCCAACTGTTTTGTAAGAGAAGGCATTCTTTCGGACAGTCTGCATTCTGCTTTCAAAGCCAGAACACTTGCTTCAGGAATCGCTCTCTTAAACTCAGCGCCAGTGATAGAGATTAACATTTATTCTAGATTAACAATCGATCTATTAAGCATAATAGTTGTGATATTGTAAAATATTTAAATATCTTTAAAGATAATATATTTAATTTATCTACCAGTGTTTTCTTAATTATTTCTTATTACTTCTCTCTCTTAAGACTTACAAACACAAGCCCCTTTACAAAACCGCTCACGCCACATGCTATCTCTACACAACGTCACACCAATAACATTTCATTACCATGATGCAGAGCTTTACTGGATAGCTTCACGATGAAGTTCCTCCAAAACATTTAAAATTAACAATTTTTTTTTTTTTTTGTAAAAATGCATCAAACAAAAATTATAGGCAATTATTTTTTTAAAAGAATCTTATAGATATCATTGAGAAAATAGCGAAAACGTGAAAGAAACTAATGAAGTTGTACTTCCCGGCGGTTGAGCGATATTGACAGAAATCTTATTGCCAGATGCGATAGTGATACTTTAAAATGTTATCAAATTTCAACTTTCTATAATTTTTCGTTTATGAGATATGTTGTTGATACACACACACACACACACACACACACACACACACACACACACATAGACAAGTGGCTAAATATAATTTTTTTCGTTCTCAAAGGACTTCAAAACAAATATTAAGAATTTCAATTTTATTTTTTTGTTAAAGAATTAAACCTGAGAATTTTAACAAACTTTACCGTTCTGAGCTTGAACTCATAATATTTAACCATAAATAAATATTAATAAAAAGTCTTTCATTAAATACACAATTTTTCCTTGAAATCATCTTAGAGTTTCTTGTTTATAGTTTGAGTTTTAGTCCTTAAAAAAAATCAATTGATCAAGAACTTATTCGGTAAACTTAAATCTATTGAAATGTATTCGGTATGATGTGTTGTAGTGTAGTGGTAGTTGGTGTAGCACGAGCGGTTTAGTAAAAGGTCTTGTAAATATAAATGTTTAAGAGAGAAGTATTAGTAATAATCAAGAGAGCACCACTGTTTTTAAAATAATTATATTATACATTAAAAGAATTTAATCTTCACAATATCACTATAATATGCTTATAGTACACTGAAATTAGTTGGAATAAACTCTTATGTTTTAACTTATATCTGGCCCTGATTCCTGAAGTGTTCTGCTTGAATGTCTGTTTCAGACTGTGCTGAAAGAATGTCTTCTTTATAGTTCAAATCATTTCAAATAATGCTAGTATGTCTGGAAGGAGTTACCCTAACTGTTTCTTGCCCTTTGTCTCTTGGTTTACATTGACCTAGATTGTAGTATACCTGGCTCTTTTCACTACACTAAGATACATTTAAAATATTACGAAAATTCTATTTTTCAAACTATAAAATATTCTAAACTATTTTTCAAAACTATTATTTTCTTCCATTTCTTTCTTCCACTACACCATCAGTTAAATAGGGAAAGCATTAAACTCAGTGGTAGAGCAATGGACTAGCAACACGGCGATTCCTGGTTCAAATCTAGCATTCTACCTTTAGATTTGTTGTTCCTAGGAAACTCTATTGCTCACTGTCCGGTGATGGACAGTATTGTCTGCAGCTAGAAAACACTACTCGGAGGCCGGCAGTGCACTGAGTACGCTCCGGGAGGGCACAATAGATCTTTCAGTCAGTTTCAGATCCCTTTACAATAAATAAATTTAAAAAAAAAATAACATAAAAATAAATGCAGTTAAGTCACAGCCACAGCTAAATTAAAATACAAAACTATTTTTTGATTAATTTGATTATTTGAAAAGTTTCGGTATCGAGATTTCAGGAAGAAAACGGTCTTCCAATATGGTGGACCATTTCATTTTTGAGATATTTAGTGATATTTGAGATATTTCTTGCAAAGATTATTAGTGATGTATTTTACTATATTTAAAATCTTACTTTTTTTTTTTTTTTGCGAAATCAAAATCAAAATAGAATAAAAATAGATGAAAAAAAAAATAAGATATAACAATTCTCTAATCTATCAGGATGAAGCATGATCTTCTGTATTACAGCATACAATTGTGTAATCAACTGATTATATAACTAATTATCTTGACTCTTAAATCTATTATCAACTTACCTCACCGGATGGTTAACCCACTCAGCCATTACGTCGTGCCAGTTAATAATCACAACTCAAAGCAATCATTAGTTTCGATATTGCCAAAACAATAAGAATTTTGACTGTCTTCTGTTTTGTATGAACATATTTACTAGGAGTATCAAAAAGATGCTTCTGGTGTATAGTTAGCGCACATAATGCACTCGATCACTGTTTGGAAAAAAATTTCGCCTGACAAATTATAACAAATATTTATCTAGCGCAGTTCCAGAAACTTTTAGCTTCTAACTACTTCTACTAAACTGAAGGTAAGTGTATAAGCTTATTTTTAAGATTATTTAGAGTTTTTCCATCAACACTTTCCAAATGAAATCGGTAAGATTTTATTACATTTTAGTCAGTTAAAAGGCACATTTTGTTTTTAATATTTAAGAACCTAATTTCTTATTCATTGGATATAATTTATAGAATTTAATACTATTGTTTAGGTTTGCATAAAGTTTTACATTTATGTGCTATGGTAAGTAAATTGAAGAGAAAATACTTTTCTATTGGGACAATTATATTTGTCAAATTCCTAACGTAAATCAGATTAATATAATATCGTTTTTCTTTACTTTTTACTCTCAACTAATTATTCGTAATTCTTGCAGAAATGTGTCTTTTGTCGCTAATTGCTTTATTTACAATGAAGTGCTAGTAGTATGCTTCCTTTACTGAATAATACTATTTCTTATTATTATTGATTTCTTCAATTATACCACTCTTTAAACTAGTCAAATTCATCGTAAATATAAAATATTTAAATGAATAATTACGATTGATGCCAAATACAATTTAAAAGGGACTTAAATGAACTTCTTAAAATCTTTTACTTAAGACAAAAAGAACTGCTGGCTATAATGGCCTATAATTGTGTCTACAATTACTGTTGTGTTATGATAGACGCTGAAGATATTGGGTTATCACAAGATTTATGGAAAAATCAATGATAACTATAAAAAACCTTATAACCTCTCCACAAATATACAACCAACAAGTGTGAGTGTGACAGAAACATTAAGTTGAAGTAAACTCTCTACACGAACTTGGTGAATTTGCTCTGACGATGGATGAAAATCCGAAACCGGTCAAGAAAACTATAAATATGCATGCTATGACGGATAAAATACCAGATATAAAAAAAAACCTGTTAGAGAAATTGGAGAACCATCTAATCAGTAAAAATATGTATACCATAATTTCTAGCTCTTTATATATTATTCTGTGGAATCTATACTTTTGTAAGTAATTGTTAAAGTCATTTAAAAACTAAGAACTATATAAATAAACTTAGAATGTATTACAATTACGCCTTTCTAGGGAGTCCTCATGCCGTTTAAATTACATAAATTACGCAATTAAATTTCATCTTAGTTAATGCTGTAAATATATATTATTATTTTAAATGAATGAATATGCACTGGGATATGCATGTGACCTGAAAGGTCTATCGTGCCACTCCGAGCTTCCTCAGTGCACTGCCGGCCTCCGGACAATGTTCTCTCGTTACAGATTACACTGGCCATTACAGGATAGTGAGCCAGTGGCTCTAGAAAGAAAAAAAATCTAAGGACAGCAACGCTGGGCTCGATCGCAGGACCTCCCAGTGGGAGTCCCGCGCTGCCATTGAGCTAATCCCTTCCCTATTATTCAAGTTACAGATTTGAACAGAGCAGCATATTTTTATAAATTTAATAATATACTTTTTTATTAAATTAATAAACAAAATTTAAAAACAGATCGTGTATTAAAAAACCATTAATATTCCTGATTTTTAGTTTAATGGACCTAATCAAATTGGCATATATATATATATAAATGATAATAATAGTAAGAAGGTCTTTCTAAATAAGGCAGGTAAAAGGTAATTTACTCTTTGCTTGCCGTGACTTGCTATAAAGCTCCTGACAAAACAACTTAGGTGAAATTCCCCTCTTTTGCAGTGTTTTTCACTACCGTTGCTACTTCTTTTGTAAATACCCTTTCGTTTAGATTTCCGTGATGCGGAAATCAATCTGCAATTGGACTACTATTTTATACCCATGGCTGGTTGTTTTCCCCTCAATCCACACTGTATTTAGAAAGTTGTTTCTAACATTGGTAAGTGTGTAAGTAGTATATTTCAACTTTCTATAGCTAACATTTACTATTTTCTTTAGATCTATCAACTAATGTTTAACAGTTACCGTACATGCTATAGTAACGTTTAGGTTTTAACATTTATATATATATATATACACATAACACCAACAGGCCAATCAACGGGTGATTTAGATGTTAGTATCAAGGGAATTTTGGTACAACATTACCAGCAGGACAAGAGCTGATGGTCTGATGGTGTATGTGGTTTCAGTGAATGAGTAGTTAACATGTATGTAGCGTCATGCCGCATCTAACTACAGATAACAATGCCCTAGGTCCCACAATTAGTACCCACACTATAAACATTCAGTCTAGAAGTAATTTGCCAATGTAATTAACTTCAATCTAGTATTAAATAATTAGACGTCCTTTTTTTTTATATATATATATATATGTTTAAATAACAATTTGATTAGTTTTTCACTTTTTTTTCACTTATTTTTTGTTTATAAAATCATCTTGTTTTTATAATTCTGGCTGAACCTCAAGAATTTTAAACAATATATACTCTAACGGCCGATAAACAGCCAAACATTAATTGGATTTAGATTAGGTACCACATCTGACACAAAGGTTTTGGGCGAAATCCATCGACCGGAAATTACGGAAGTTTTTTTTTCAGTTTTTTGCGATTCTCTCAAAAACTGCTCCAATGGTTTCTTTAAAAAAACTTCGTATACTATTTACACACATAATTATCTATCACTTTTATTCTGAACATTTTTCCTGAGAAACTTGAATTTTTGAGGTTTTTGGATAACAGTAGAAGTATTTTCCTTAAAATACCACTTCAGTTCAGTGTGTGTGGTTCTAATACTTATTGAATATTAATATTGTAATATGATTTGTATTGCTGGGGTAAATGAAATATGTTAATTAATAATTCATTATTATAATTCATATTTGGAATCTTCTCTAAAGGGATCTCGGGAGGTCTGTGTTTATACAGAAGTTGGAGAGGATGAAAAAACAATTAAATATATAGATTCAAAATATATATTTAAAATAAACAATATATGTCAAAATAAGTAAATACCATAATATTGTGATGAGGAAATGTATTTGGTGTGCTGTTGTTGTCGTGTGGTGGTAGTGTGTAGCACGAGCGGTTTTGTAAAAGATCTTGTAAGTATATATGTTTAAGAGAGTGAAGTATTAGAAAATAATCAAGAAATCATCACTGTTTTTGAAATAAATATATTATTCTCTAAGTGAATTTAAATAGCTTTATAATATCACAGCGATTATGGTATAAATCAATTATTTATCTAAATTAAATGCTAAACTCTTATGTTTTAACTTATAACTGGCACCGTCCTGATGTGTTCTGGTTCGGTGTCTACAACAAACTATTCTTGTTAGAAGGCAGAATGCAGACTGTCTTGAAGGAATGCCCTCACTAACGGGGGATTTTCTCTTACAAAACCGTTGGCCAAATGGCATTGTAATTTTCCTAACGGATTCCTGTGCTTTTGTCTCTCTAGCAGCAATGACCTTAAATTATAGTACCTGACTCCAAAATACATTATTTTTGCCAAAATTATTTCATTTAAAATATTTTTCAAAATTATTTATTTTTGCATTTTTTTTTTCATTACAATTATAACAACCTAAGTGTCTTGTCATTTGGGAGAAATTGCTTTTTATAAAACTTACAGATATTACATATTTTGACTTGATGAAGAAGGTTGGGTTTCTTGGAGCACTTCCACCACTCGCTACTGTAACATAGTTCTTTCTAATGACAGATTTCCCTCTTTTTATGGCCTAAATTCTGAACTGACTCCTCCTACCTAAAAGGGTCCACCCCCGGGGAAAGTAAGAAGAGGGAAATTCCCATTGTCCTAAATAAATGTAATGATAGGGGGGGTAGGCTAGGTATCTTTGACTCAACTGTTTCTTTTGTGCTTCTCAATCTTCAAAAACCCCAACTTTATAAATATATACATTGGAAAAATTCCCTATTTTACAATCATAAAATATTTAACAAGTTGTAAATTGGCTGTTGAAGTTCGGTAATACAAAAGAACTCTTTTTAAATTTCTACCGACGTTTTAGGCAAATTTATTGCTTTCTTCAGGGTAAATATGTTCAGTTAGAATTAATTTACAAACTGTGGTTTAACCTGTGTTTACTTACAGTTTTTAAGTAATTCTAACTGAAAATTTTCACCCTGAAGAAAGCAATAAATTTGCGGAAACGTCGGTAGAAATTTAGAAAGAGTTCTTTTGTATGACCTTAGGGAAGGGATTAGCTCAGTGGTAGCGCGCTGGACTAGTAACGCGGAGATCACGGGTTCGAATCCAGCCGTGCTGCCCTTAGATTTTCTCTTCCTAGGAGCCCCTACAGCTCACTGTCCGGTGATGGACAGTGTTGTCTGTAACGGGAGAACACTGTCCGGAGGCCGGCAGTGCACTGAGAAGGCTCCGGGCGCAAATGACCACAGATGTTGAGACGCCTTAAATAAATAAATAATAAATTTTGTATGACCGAACTTCAACATCCAATTTAAAACATTGATATTTAATTGTTGTGGTGGTTGGTTCCGCAGAGCTGGAAAGCAACAGATACATTTTCCGTGGTAGCCGGCTTCATTTTGTGGATAATCGACAGATTTCGGGCGTTCGCCCATATTCAGGATGCGTTTTTCAGACAGTGTGACCACACAGACTTGCACAGTGTGTAAACTAAATTTGCTCTGTGCAAGTCTGTGTTGTCACACTGTCTGAAAAACGCATCCTGAAGATGGGCGGACGCCCGAAATCTGTCGATGACCACAAAATGAAGCAGGCGGAAAATGTCTCTGATCAATATTTTACAAGGATATATTTCGATACTATTATATTTATATTTCGATACTATTATAATATTATATTTATTAATTCTTCCACATATTACAATATACTTTAGATGTGTTAGTGGAATTCCAATTTTAAAGAAAATCGGATAACCGGAAGTGGGACTCCATGAAATTAAATATTTTTTTTTTTTTTTTTTTTTTTTTTGAGTCCACTCGAAAACAATCGCAGCGATTTTCTTTAAACTTGCGGTGTGCTAGCACTTATAAACTTATCACTTTTATTTGTAACATTTTTCTGGAAAAATTTGTTTGCTTCCGGAAGTTGTGCGTTAAGTAGAAATTCCATTTGTGTTCTTTTAATGTTGTTAGCGATGTTTTCTGGATAACAGTGTAAGTACATTGAAGTGAGTACCTAATCCAAGGGATTTTACAAGTATGTAATCCCACCTTTCTGTTATGTTAAAGCTCTGAAAAAAAAAAAAAATTGAAGGAAAATTTGTCAATAATTGTTCTTCAACTTTTGAAGAAAATCGATAAAAAAAAAAAAAAATCGCGAGAATTAAGGGGGGGGAAAAATTCGTTAAAATCACACTTGTGGTTGGATATTAACTGCAACATCATCATACTATTCATATACTACTCTACACTAGACACACAAATCATTCGCTATACAATTTTTTTTCGAACTCAGTGTTCCTCAAAATATATATTTTCACGGAAAAAACTTAATTTACCAACTTTAACACGTCTTATAAATAATAAATTACTTTTATAGCAGCTTTCATTTTACATTGTTATCTATTTTACAATCATATATCCTTATTTTAGTTGATTTTTACGAGTAGATCATAATTCATTATCAGAAACTGTTTTTTTTTTTTTTATAAAAATTGTATATAAGAGGAAGTATTGCGAGCTTGCCAGATTTTCGAAATTAGATGTTCACCGGAAATACATGTGTTAGAGTGTGTACGTATGTGTGCGTGTTGAGAATATCTCGAAATATGAAAAGTCGTAGGAAGTTCAAACTTGTGGGTAAGTGGGTAATCCACTTAGGCCCACTGAGGATGTTTTTCATTTTTTTAGTTTTCATACTTTTCTCGAAAATGTCTCCAACAAATATTTCTTCAAACTTCGTATATTATTAATCTACCCACATAAATACCTATCAAATTTATTTGAACTATTTTCCTGGGTTTTTTTGAGGTTCCAGAGAACCTCACATAGCATACTATTTACCACCTAAATAGTATTAATATAGATTAGAAACATTACAAAAATTCCAAATGTGTAAGAAAATTGGTTCACCGGAAGTTCGATTTTACTGAATTGGTTTTTGAGTTTTTTTTTTTGTATTTTTTTCGAAAACGATTACAACGATTTTCATTTAAAATTGATTCATAGATGTAAACGTATTAAATTGATTTTGTACGGAATTTTTAGCGTTAAATTTCACATATTATATGCAATTTGTTCGGTGATTTTGGTGCGCGTTCTATTGGGCCAGAATATAATAATAACTTCTCCTACCTCCAATGTTCACGTAAGTACTTATCTCCCTCCAACCCTTATATTTAAGTTAGGACAAACATGAAAAATTTGAGAATAAGAAAATTTGTCACATATATATATATATGTGTGTCCCAAGATATATGGATAACAATTTTTTCTCGGAAACTAAGATAGCTAGAAGAAAAAACTAAAAAATACGTGTCCCCGTAGTTTTTTGTTAGAAATCCAAATTTAATTTGCAAATTTGTTTTGGTGCTTCCAGAAGCGAGATACAGGCACCAACTTCATTTCTTCAAATAGGGAGGTATGGTTTTTATTTAAGAAATAGTTTCCTCTATTTTTTGTAAGAAAAATTTACTTGTACGGTTTTTTTCTTTGAGCGATATTTTACAAGTTATGAATGAAAACATGATTCCTATAAGAAATTTCAAAATGATATTATAACGGTTTTTTGATTGAATAAGAAGAAAAGTACTATTTTATTATAAATTTTACTCCTCATTAATTACAGATCTTGCTCGAACTGGCCCCCACCATTAGAGATGCATACACATGCTTTTTCCTGCCAATTGTACCTTACGACCAAAGAAATACATCTCTAATGGTGGGAGGGCCAGTTCGAGCAAGATCTGTAATAAATTAGGAGTAAAATTTATAATAAAATAGTACTTTTCTTCTTATTCAATCAAAAAACCGTTATAATATCATATTGAAATTTCCTATAGGACTCGTGTATGAAGTCGTATGAATTATTTCGCGCCAAATATTTTTGTTACAAATTATATTGAATCATCTTTTTCAAATGAAATGAAAATTTTATTTTGCTTATTTTTTAAATTACAATTCTTATAAAAGCAGGAACCCAGCAAGTAACATACATAAAAGATCTTTTATTTATTTATTTTTTTGTTTCTATAGAAATAAAATACAAAATACAAACAAAGCACAAAACAGTCAGATACAAAATAATAGATTATAAAAACTAAGTGTTTGAGCTTACAATCACACAAACTCTCTTTAACGTGGTCTTAATTAATTTCTATACTCAAATTTTTACAATATTTTAGTTGGCTGAGTTTAATGAATAGTTCTTAAAAGCTGGTTAAGTTTTGGCACATCTAGGCAGAAAATTGAGAATTTATTTAATTAGGCAATACTACAGGTGGTTTTTGTTTTAAGTTTCTTGTATTTTATCTTCTAATTTCAACAGCCTTTACCAAACTAATGAGTGTAATATTTTATACCATATTCAGCTGCTCTATAACGGTTCTAATAAACCTACTATTTATTACAAGGGTTAGTTAACACAACCAACATGATAATTTCAATTTTCATTTTGATTCGCATAAAATTGAAAAGATACAATGCATTAAAGCTAAAATTGAATATTATTTTTAACAATCAAACAGGTTTTTACAAAAGTACACAATTATCTAATTTCATCAACCCTAGGGGACAGTTCAAATAAAGAATCTAATTTATCTAAACAGGTGATTTTGTGGTCGTTTACAGTAATCATCATTTTATCGCCATCAAAATGACGGCCTTTTAAATATAAGTAGTTAATTTGGGATGGTTATTGAGTAGCATGATACCATCATGTAGACATTTGGGGACAATTCCCTTCGTGGAAATGACAAGAGAAACAACCGTCACCTCTCTATCCTCCATATTCTTGTATTTTTTCCCCACAACCGTGACCTCTCTGCCCTCCATATTCTTGTAATTTCTTCCCCAAGCTCGGCATACTTTCTTTGCTTCTTCTCAACAGTTTTACTTAAATTATGTGTGTTGGGCACAGCGAGGTCTATTAATTTTATATCCTTATTTAATTTGTCTTCAAGGATGATATTTGGGCTATTATGACTAACATTCCTGTCAGTTATAAGAGATCTGTCATAATATAGGCGGTATCTACTGTCCTCCAGCACTGGGGATGGAATATACTTATAATATGATGCAGCCATGACTTCTAAGAAACCACATCTAATCGTCAGTTCTCGATGAACAATTCTAGCGACATTGTTGTGACGCTTGGAGACTTCACTGGGGGGGAGGGGGCAAAACAAACTTATTATTATTATTATGGCAGCATATCCAAAACCGCTTATAAACCAGAAAAAGAAGCATGCCAAGAAACATATATATTTCCTATGAAAACTCCAGTTTCAAACATTTTTCTTGATCCGCAATACTTTCTCTTACCAAAAGTAAGAGAAAGATTTACTCTTATAAAGTGATTGCTTTTTATTTTATCAAAATAAAAGTCAAAAGTTTATTCGGAGTTTTTTCCATCAGATAAGAGTTCAAATTCCTTTATTGTGCTAAAATAGTTGTTTATTTTGGCATGTAATGGATAAAAATTGAATCAAAAATATTAAATTGAGCTACTTCTTAAAAAAAAAAAATTATTATTAAATGAGAGTACTGAATATATATTTTAAAATGAAATTATTTTAATATTTATATGGAGTAACTCAGTATCAACCTACCTAAGGTAAATTTCAGTTTTATTTTTTCCTTTTTTTTTTTTTAATTTATTATTTATATTGTATAAAAAGCTGTGCTTTAATAGCCTCCAGCTGTACTGGCTGCCCTCGTGACCCTTTGAGCCATAGGGATTCCCTTGACCTTTTTCGTGACCTCACCAAGCTCTACCCTCTTTTATTTTTTGGATTTTTTTTTGTATTTTATTTTATTCTATGTTTTTGTTTTTATTTTAACCCATTATTAGACACGCCCATCATTCGCGAGAATATACAACAACGGTTTTAGAAATAAATGTATATCGCGCTCCAGACACACCCCATATATCCTCCTTTTAGGTTTTACATTTCTCTTGGTTTACTGTTCACCGTTGACTCCTGAGAAGGAGTGTGACCTCCACCACATAGCTCCAGTTGTAGTATCTCTAGTGCTGTTTAGGTCTGGATTGAGCAAACTCCAAAGGCGGGGCAAAATTACGGCGCCTCCTTTTTGGTCACGCCTTCCATTGGTTATTCCTAGTGTGCCCCCACCAAAGGTAAATATCAAGGAGGCGGAGACTGGTTTTGTCGTGTGTTGGAATTCAGTTGTCAGCCAGACACTCTAACGATGTTTGGTTTGTTGCTTCTTCCACAAAAATATAGAATTTTTTAATTCGTAATGCTTATAATATTAAAATTTATTATTTATGAAATGTTATTCAATTTGTAACAATAAACTTTTCTGCGTTTTAATTATTTAAAAATTGAAATGAACAGATCAGTTACTAAAGCAAGACGATATGTTCAGTAAAATTACGTGTTGCCAGCTTAACTAGCTAAAATGCAAAACTGCCTAAAACCTAGAAGAAACTTAATTTCTATTTGTAATTAATATTTTAAAGTTTTTATCGTTTTTATCGGTCACTATGGAATCATAGATAAACGACTGAGAATAACACGATTTATTCAGTTTTAGCGTCTTAAACATAAGTAACAGCTCTTATATTAAGAGAGGAGGCAGAAAACATTTGGACAAATTTAGATTTCTTAATGAACGTTTTTTTAAATATTTCTTATTTCAAAAATTTGAGCACGTCTCTTTTTCCAAAAAGTATTTTCTTTCCAAAAATTCTTTGTCAGTTTTGTTAATTTTTCTTGTAATAAATCAATTTTTGCTTAAAAATTTTAATGCTTAACAATTGTAATAAAATGAAATTTTGAGAGTTCCTGCTCTGCCGAGTTGATAACCGTGTAGAAAAACAGAGTTTGATGGTTATAATAAGATCCCATAGACGTTGATCCAGCATTAAGAGCAAAATTGGCCACCTACAATAAATTAGTAGTAGGATCTGCAAATGATAGAATCAAGGTAATGAAAATAGTGTTGCCTGTCAGAGTTCGTCATTAACCTATTTATTACTGTAAACATAAATTATTTGTTATGTCAAATAATTTTGGGTAATACAAAACTTAAAATGATATAAAATGTTTTATATTATCAATGTTTTTTCAAAAATTTCGAGTGATAATTTATTTATTTTATTCTGTTTAAGGGGAAATACACTTCGTCCCATCATCTACATAGTGTACACACCAGACATACAGACAAATCCATCCACACTATTTTGTACATATGCAGACGCTACAGCCATATTCGCTACAAGTGCAGACATCACATCAGCCACACACAATTTACAGACACATTTAAATACCATAGAATCATGGACAAAAAAGTGGAGAGTTAAAATGAACCCACAAGAATGCAAACATGCCATGTTTATTCTCCGGCGAGGTTCCTAGCCAGACTTCTTAGACACAATCCTCTCCCTCTAACAGACCTGGTGCGCTACCTAATGCTCTTCATTGACAAAAGACTCACGTGGAACCCGCCCACAAGACTTAAAAGACAAGCACTGACTAAAAGGGCCAAACTTCTTCACAGAATTATCAGAAGACGATCCCAATTACCTACAGAACTCAAAAGACTGATATATGTATATTTCTATAATCAAACCAATTTGGATTTACGGACATGAATTGTGGGGTTCAGCTAAACCTACAAACTTGCATACATTCAGACATTCCACTCTAAGCTACTTCGACAGATAGTTGATGCTCCTTTCTACGTCTCAAACCTTACACTCCATAATCCCTTTCGTACAACAACTTGCCAAGACAAAATATCATAAACTCCATTCTGCTCTCTCTCTTTGCTCTAATCTCTTTGTACAATCTCTAGCCCCACTAACATCCCTGACAATCCATCACGACGTTTGAATCGCCAGTGGCACCGAGATTTCCTTCGGGACTGATCAGGGCTACTGGTATCCCGTAGAGAGTGCTACCGCTGGGAAATTTCTCTCTTCCTACCCCTCACAGCCTACAGTTCCATTTCTTTAATCAGCTTATTTACCCATTATACATATATAAATATAGATAGTAAATTTCTAAATAAACCAAAAAAAAATTCTGTTAAAAAAAAATGAAGTAGCCAGATATTGGCATTTTTATCATCTTCCTTTCAATTTCATGCTATTTTTGTTTTCAGTTCCAAAAAAAAAAAAAAAGAGAATATTTTTCTATTAAAAACTGTTTAACAATGGCGGCTACCTGTGACAGCCAATATTGTATTATCTGAGCTAATAAAAGGTGGATTATATCAGATGTTGAAGACTTTCGGCTTAAGGAAAGATTTTGAAAGCAAATTTGATGAAGTGTCCTAAATTTTTTGCTCTCTAAAGAGCCTAATTTGATGTATGCTTTGGAAACTTGGGACAGAACATCGTAATATAGACAGAATCTAAGCTTTGTTAGCAGAGCCACTACAAACTTTTGGATTAAATCGAGCAGATGCAGATCAGCACTACGTAGCGCTGAAGAGATTTCCTTTTGAATATTGCTGTGCGAAATATTCAGTATCAAGCAAGAGAGTAGAGAAATTTTCCTAGGAAGTGAAATTACGATTCAATTTTCCGTGCTGTTGATTAAATGATGAAGAAAAATCCATATTTCCTAAATATAAAGAAAAATGTTTTTTTTTTGTAGAATTCAGAAAAATTTTAACATTAGTTTACTGTAAGAAATTTAAGGATTACTTCTAATTTAATATTATGTTAAATTTCACGATTTTTCTTCCTCAAGTGTCCATCTTATTCTGATCTTGGTTTTCATGAAAGACGATAGTGAAATAATATAGACTATCACCATTTAAAACGGTAATCACAATATAAACTTCAACTGTTTTTACGAAAGATCTTGGAAAATATTAAACGAGCGGTAACAATTATTTCAACTTTTAATAAAACTAAAATTAATAAGATTGTGTTAATATATCGTCGTCTTACTATTTGGCGTAGAGTGTATTCTCGAATAAAAATATAATTAATATTTAGGCTTTGAGAAACTATGTTACCGATCCTTTGTGGTAGAAAATTCACATTTCTGAGCTCATTTTTAGTTGAAAATTTATTTAATTACATTTTTTTTTTAATTTTTCAAATGATGGAAAACCAATTTTCTAGAAAAAATAATTAAAATAGAAAGTTTAATGTTTTTAAACAAAAACAATGGGCACATTATATTTAATAAATCGCTCAATTAAATGGCAGATCTCATTTAAAATATTTTACTTTACATTTCTAAATTATGACCAGAAGTGGGAAAGCATCAGACCATTTTTCAACTTCAGTAGTCAATAATTTAGAGAAATTGAACAAAACAAAAAATGAAATCATTACTTTCATTACAATCGATACGTATCATATTGTTATCATGATTGTTGCAATGTAATTGTATTGAAACAAGAATCCATCTGACTTTACACCAAAAATTTTACTGCACGCAACATGCAAGCGTATTGATTTTTAGCACACTTGCTAAAATATTTAAAAAATTATTTAACTTGTATATAATTTTATATTCGAATAATAAAATTATTTTTGTAATTAATTCCAAAAAAAATTAAAAAATTAAATTCCTAGTGAAATATGTAGATTATATTTGATAAAAATGAAAATAATTTTACTTAATCATATTGCAACTTTTTTCATTCTGGATGTAATAAAATTTAATAATACCTAAATAATTCAACCTTCAAATTAATTTTCCTTTTACTAAGAAAGAAATTTCGAGGAAAATACAATTTGAATGAAAATATATCTATTTGTTTACGGGGAAATTTACTGTTGAACAATTTAAAAATGAATTAAATTTTACGCTACTTAACTCATCAAACTTAAAAAAAAAGAGCTTCTCGGTTCCATAGTTTTCTTAACATCTTTAACTAGTATTTATCCACATTGGATTTTAATTTGCAATATTAATATTTTCTCTTTATTTATTTATTACATATTCTACAGTTTTATGCATGATAATGCCCCTTGGTTTCATTAATTTCTTTTCATATTATTTCTTAATGAATCTCATGATAAATATTACTGCAAGAAATATGTGTTTCAAAATTGCCATTTCTGCCAAAAAAAAAATGATCTGAAAAAGCGACTGTTAGTTAATGTCTTGCTAATGCAATTTTACGTTCAATGTTTGCACATTTAATGTGAAGATAGATAATTAGGCTCTATGGTTTCAGAAAAGCCAAGTTTGTTATTATTATTATTATTATTATTACCATGGCACTACAGTCCGAAATGGACCAGGGCCTCATTAACAATTTTCTGCCATTCGGCTCTGTCAGCCGCTTCTCTTCTCCATCTTCTTACACCCAATGCGGAGAGGTCTTCCTGTACATCGTCGAGCCATCTCTTACGAGGTCAACCCTTCTTTCTTGCACCTCCTGGATTCCCATACAGGAGTCTTTTCGGAAGGCGCTCCTCTTTCATCCTCTCGACATGACCCAGCCATCTCAAACGAGCTTGCTTTACACTGGCCACTATGTTTTCGTTTTTATACAGCTCGTACAATTCCGCATTGGTCCTGGAGCGCCACTGTCCCTCCACTATCTTGGCACCAAACAACTTTCTCAGAACTTTGCGTTCCCAAACCCCTAGCGCATTCTCAGATGACTTAGTTAATACCAGGTTTCACACGCGTATGTAACTACCTGCTTTATGGCCGTTTTATATAATGTTATTTTGGCATCCCGTGACAACACCTTAAAGCGGAGAGCTTTAGACAGAGCAAATAAGCACCTGTTGCCTGCAGCAATCCTAGCCTTTATTTCTTCTTCTATTTCATTTTTATGTGTCACTTTTGTTAGTGATTATTAATTCCGTTGAGTGTTCAGGAATTTGGAGCATCCGATACATATATTCAGCCGATCGTAGGCAGTGGTTTTGCATTGAGACGTTATGCATAATAAAGAACGTTCCATATAAAGTTAGAAAGTGCTTAAACAGATAAAGTTTTTTTTAAAACGCAGTAATACTAACGCTGAAGAAGTTTATTCTACGTGCTCCCTTTAACATTGCCCGTATGTCTTGAGCTTACAACAAATTAGGATTTTAAAACAATTATTTCTTTTGATACATTTTGAGGTGAATCAAATTAAGTATACAGGTAGAGTTCCGAACAAGCAAACAAATAAAAAGGAACATTTTACCAGCTAGAACAATGTAGGCTCCAGAGAGTACAATAAAATTAAGTTGATTGTTTGTTTTTTCTTAAAGATAAATCAGGATTCTATTTAGAATAATTCTATCATTCAGTAAAAATAAATTATGAATCAAGATTCTATTTTGAATGATTCTATCATTCAATAAAAATTAATATTGGGTCTATAAAGTTAAAAATCTGTTTACCCAAAAAATTGTTGTGGCGTAAGCTAGGTCATTCAGTTAACACTTCACTATTTCGAACCAACACATCGACACATGAAGAGCCAAAGCTTACTTAGACGGATCTTCATAGGGGAGGCATATGTCTTAAGTACGAGTTTTAATTCTGGACTCTTGATAGATGCAGTTACCCATTTTTTTCTCACAAAGCTGCATTACATCAACTTTGCCATCACAGGGAATCGAAACCATGTATTCTTACACCAAAAGCGAGTACGCTAGGAAACTAGACCAACAAGTTAGGACAAAACATTTAAGTAAGCACTGTTATTCTGCCAGACTTCAAGAGCAGATTAATCATTTTGTCTCCTATTTTGGTTTTTCTGAATAATTGTTTTTTGCGAATGAGTGTTTTTGTATTTTATGTTTGTTTGAAACAAAAAATATTTCAAAAGAATTAAAATCTCATGCAGCTCAAAATCGGCTGACATTGAGGTTTCGATTCGAAATGTGTCACGTGGAAGATTGACTTTAATTTACATTTATCCATTTTTTCACGATATTCTTGAAAATGGCTTCTGAGATTCTCTTTTAACTCATTACGTTTATTCTAAATATTGTTCTTTTGAGGGAGAGAGCGGTTGGGGGAATTATTTTTGTGGGAGTACTTGTGAATCTGGGTGTCAGGTGTAACATTAAAAAACTGCCGTCACAAGTTATGCTTAGGAAAAATGCATTGCAATCTAGCACACAGTATATCCAAAATATTCGATGGTTTATAATATTCATCGATACCGATAAGTTTCAATAAGAGCAGAATTTTAATAACTTCATTAAGATAAAATCGTGTTGGTGATACACAGCAGATTTTTTTATATGATTTGTTGAAATTTGTCTATCTACATATTTACTGGTTAATTTTAAATATCCCTATAAACTGAGTTCATTTACTGCAATAAATTTGCACTGAGAAGGTTCCGGGCGCCAATGACCATAGATGTTGATGCGCCTTAAAGTAAAATTAATTAAATTTATTTTTATCTTAATTAAATTATATAAAAAATTAGTAAGTTCTAATGATTTACATAATTAACTTATTAAGTTTATTATCTAGAGCAACAAAACATGGAATTCCAACTATGTTTACAAACAAGGAACTTCTTGTAATTTAGCATTAGATATACATATTTTGAGAGAATATTTCTCTAGATAAATATTTCTCTTGTGTTTTTATAAATAATTAGCAAATAGTTTTTCTAAGAAACTATTTTTATCTAAAATATTTAAGAATATTTGTAATTTTTCTTCGACTTAGATGTAAACAGAAATATATAAATCTTCTAAT
>JAAEAF010011394.1:0-25871 GCA_011037195.1 Triatoma infestans
TCCCTCTCTTAAACTTATATACTCACAAGCACTTTACAAAACCGCTCAAGCCACTATAACCTACCACTATATACTACAATACATCACTACAACCATATTTCATTAGGGGGATAATGTCATGGATGCCAGAATATAGAAAAATATTTTATTTGT
This sequence comes from Triatoma infestans, assembly GCA_011037195.1. Taxonomy (NCBI): domain Eukaryota; kingdom Metazoa; phylum Arthropoda; class Insecta; order Hemiptera; family Reduviidae; genus Triatoma; species Triatoma infestans. The sequence continues at coordinate 154 of JAAEAF010011394.1, forward strand.
AATATCAAGAAAAATGTAGTATTCGCTCCAAAAGGGACTATTCAGGTAGAAGACCACCCTTGTCTTTTAGAGTTCATGAACCTTGTTAGCATTGTCTACCCCTTCATCTCACAGGGGAAGATTTGAACGAACAATTAGAAGGCATTCTTTCAAGGCAGTCTGAATCAGACATTCTACGCGTAGACATCAATGCCAGTTTAAGTTAAATCAATCTAGCTAGAGCTTCAGTACACTTATAAGCATATTATTGTGATTATTGTGATTGTGATATTATTGTATAGTATTTAAATTCACTTAGAGAATATATCTATTTTAAAGCAGTGTGATCTCTTAATTATTTCTAATACTTTTCTCTCTTAAACATATGTACTCACAAGCCCTTTACAAAACCGCTCACGCCGAAAGCTACTACCGCTCACTATAAACTACATCACATCACACCAATAACATTTCACTTTATCAAATTTGAATTAGTGACTTGATAAACAAAGTTTCTGCCACGTATCATACCTATTGATTGTAGGGGGTCAGGCAAGATAATGTCACAACCGCAATTCTACCACATATACTCACTAATACCTACTATTAAAAAAAATCCGGTTCGAAACACTCACACGACTTTCTCTTCTTGCAATATACACACGTATAAATGACAAATTTTCTTTACTTATAATTCTTACTAGACTTTTAGCTGTCATCCAGGAGTATCTGAACTTGATAAAACCACTTTTCTAAGGGAAGTAGATTTGATAGGTCACTGGGTGTGTAATTAGCATACAAAATTTAATAAAATAAGTCGGCGTTTTTATGGATAAATCGCAGAAAATTGACAAAAACTGTTCATTAAATATCATTTTTTGGTCAACCGAATTTTTGAATATATTTATAAAAAAAAATCATGTAATAAACTAAAATAGCACTTTAGAGAAAAGCCTGACTCTAAAATCACTCTTAAATCCCTTCGCTAAAATCCACTTAAATGAATGTTGCCAGAAGAATGTGTTTCAAATAAAAATGTCTAGTTCTTGTATGTAAAGTGGAATTTCTGAATTGAAAGAATATCGTTGGAGTAGTTTTTGAAGAATTAGCAAAAAACTAAAAAACCTACTCGGTAATGTAGTACAACAGGTTCAGAAATTGTAACAGATAACTTCCTGTCAGATCCCATGCTGATATTCAAACGGAATGTCGAATTTGAACTTCTTGCAATTTTTCGTACTTGAGCAATGCTGTTCACACACACACAACTTTTCTATATAAAAAATACTTTTTCGGGCTCAAGAGATCTCAAAACGTGTCCGGTTCAGTAGATCTCTAAACATGTAAAATCAGGTAAAAGGCTCGAAATCGAATATTTGAACGATCGCAATACTTCCTCTTACCAGCAGTAAAGAGGATCTGAAAATATTTCACTAAATTTATATTACATTTTATTTATAAAATATCAACTTTAATAATTCAGAATTAGCATTTTCATTTTCACCTTTTGTGCTTTCTCTTATTCCTTATAAAGAGGAAGTGTTGGGAACATGCTTAGTGTAATCAGTGTTACGAACACTGATAGCACTGCACTTTACATAAACATGCACGCACTCGCGCACAAGCATTCTCCGAGGAGAGAAGCTATCTAGCGGTAGCACTCCCTATAAGCTGAGCTAAATGCTCTCATCGCTTGAAGAAAGGAAATCGCGAGGTCACTGGCGTTTTAAGCGCCTGCGAAGGTTATTGGGAATAGTGCGGGAGGACAGGTGGCGGTCTAAAGGATTAGAATGGGATTACAGGGATTGATGGAATTTTTCGTATCGGGTTCAGGCGACTAGATTGACGAAAGAACTTTCAAGGTCTGTATGGATGGTGAGATTTGAAACATAGAAAGGAGCATTAACGATGGCGCGAAGGATTTTGGATTGAACGGATTGTAGTCATTGGAGATTGGAACGTTTTGTTGAACCCCATAGCTCAATGCCGTACGTCCAGATGCGTTTTATTATTGAGGTATATATCAGTCTTTTATTGCCTAGGGACAGCTTAGATCTGTAGTCCAGTAGTCGTTTCAATAATCGATAGCGTCTGTTTAGTTCAATTCTTTTCAGTCATGTGTGGGGGTTCCAGTTTAATCTTTTGTCTATGAACAACCCAAGGTAGTGGACGACATTAGTGGGTGGGATAGGAATTAAATTGAAATAAATTGGTGGAAGAGTGATGTGGCGTAGGGTGAATATCATATTTTGGGATGTATTTTCATTTAGTTTGATATTCCATTTTTTGAACCATTTTTCTAAGGAAAAGAGATGGGTTTGGAGATTTCTATATGCTATTACTGGGTCTTGGTGAGAGGATAGAATTGCGTGTCGTTTGCATAGGTGAGGAGAACAGTTTCTGGATGGGTTGGGATATCTACTGTATATATTGTGTACAGGATGGGACCAAGGAACGCCCGCTTCGGCTTTATGGATAGGAGAGACTGAGGTTCCGACTTGTACTCGGACGTAACGGTCTGTCAAATAGGATTTTAGGATAAGATAATAGGTAAATGGGAGGATGCCGTTAAGTTTCCAGAGCAGACCCGGGTGCTATACTCGATCGAAGACTTGCCTCACATCGAGAAAAACACCCGAGCAACATTCCTTCTTCTCTAGGGAGGATGCGATGGCATCAACAACGCGATGACACTGTTATATTGTAAAATGGTGATGTCTGAACCCAAACTGGTGATCTGGAATAATATTGGAGGATTCAATTGTAAGGAGGATATGTTTAAGAAGGAGTTTTTCAAGGATTTTGCCAAGAACAGGCAACAAACATATGGGACGGTACGATGTAGGAATATGATGAGGTTTATTAGGTTTCGGAATAGGACGGATTAACGAGAGTTTCCAAAGGATCGGGAAATGGATGGTTCTAAGTACAGCATTATAAATTAGAGTTAGAAAGACTATTGCTTTTTTGGGAAGTTAGCGGAGGAATTTTGAAGTAATGTAGTAATTTCCAGGTGTTTTCTTTGGTGAAAGATGTTGAATAATAAATTGGACATCAGAAGGACTAAAAGGATTGGGGGGAAGGGAGAGAGTCAGATATTGAAATTGAGTTTTCACCAGCAGTAAATGTTTTGAGGTTCCTTGAATAAGGAAAAAAATGTCTTTAGTAAATGATGCAGATATGTGCTTGTACGTGATGTAAACAAAATATTAAAACATAAAACATAGGACGTTCAAATTAAATATTTCGTTTAGAAACCCCACCGCGTCATACAGTAAGATTTCGTATAAAATCCATCAACCATAACTGAAAATGTTTTCGACTTTCCCTGATTTATTTTCTTTGAACTTCTTATACTACTTATTCACACTAATGCCTATCTCTATTTTTTTTTTTTTTTTAATTAATTTATTTTAATTCTAATTAATATTATTTGGATGTTAGAACCGTATAATAAACTAAAATAGTACTTTCGAGAAAACGCTAATCCCACCCCTCTCCAATAAAAACCTTTTAAATGAACCTTATATATATTGTAGAAAACTTCCCCTATTTCTCCTTCCAAATCAACTAGGGATTGAGGTAGGCCTAAGATGACGTATTAGATGGGCGGATTGCCATATGATTTTTCTTTTGCACGCAAGATTTCTCTTGCTAACAGCATCCATTATAGTAATATCCAATAGTAACATAATTTGATATGTGTGCATTTGTTTTGAGAATATCTCAGGTAATAGTTAATTTATACTATTAAATGGCCCCTTTTGAATGGATCGCTGTTTGTTTTGGGATGCTATTTTTTTTAATTTTTAGATGAGCGGATACGTAACGCTAACTAAAATAATGTTTGTATCTGCTCGGGCAGTCAAGCTGAGTTCGCGTGCTTTCACTTCCAAGTTGGTCCTCGCATGATCTAAAAAATCTGGAAGAGCTTTCATCTTTGAAGGAAGTACCAGGTTACATGGGAATTTTTAGGCCATGAATAAGATTGCCTCTTTTCCTTTCATTGGTTTCGACCTTCCTATCTGAGTGTTTTTAGGCACTTGTTTGTCAAGCTCTAAGCATCACCAAGGATGAGCACAGTGGGTCGACGGCAGCTAAGATGACACGTCTGTTATTAGATGTTGCTGGGTCTTTCACGTATCTCTCTCAGGCATCTGGTTAGATCTCTTACTGGACATTGTGGTTTCAGAAGACGTAATGGGGTCCTTTTATATAGCCTATGAGACTTGACAAGAAACACCCATCAATCTAATGACAGATTTTCTGGGTGCTGAAAAAATTAGGTTCAGGACCTTTAGTTGGAACAGTATGTCTATGGAAGAGGTTAGGCTTTTCCTTTTAAGATTATGGTCCGATTCGTTTGGACTGGGGTGAATCTTAGGTTAGATCCGGTTCTGGATTTCTGTCCCATACACGGTTTGGTGTTGTTTTTCTTTGGTTTGGTCCCTCACAACAGTAAAATGTTTACATGACCAAAAAGATTGTTTCCTTTTCTAATATATCTATATGACTTTTTTGAGTCGAACATGAGAAGAGGTGAGGAACTTGGCGGAGATGTGTGTGTGTGTGTTTTTTTGGACAATTTAATTTAATTTAATTTTTTTTTTTTTTAACTCTTTATTTGAAATTCACAACTGCAATTAATTTTACATTAAGTAAATAAGCTAAGAAATAATTACAATAATTTGATTCACTTGATTGGTAGTTATCTAGTGATCAAGGTCGCGAGGCCAACGGCGCTTTAAGCGTCGTTGAGGATTTCCAGGGAGGGAATGTGAGGTGAGGGCTTGGGCTAAAGGATAGAGTGTGATAGGGCTTATTGTGGAATATGTTATAAAGGATATTAGCCAGAGTGTTGACAAAAAAAATATTGAGATCCGTGTGGAGGGTTAGGTTGGATACATAGAAAGGACTGTAGTAATGTGGCGGAGAATTTTGGATTGGAACGCTTGGCAGTTCCGTACAGTTCCAGTCCGTAAGTCCATAGTGGTCTCAGTAAGGAAGTGTAAAGGAGTCTTTTGTTGGAGAGTGATAATTTTGACCATTTGCCAAGCAGTTTGGAGAGAAGTTTAAAACGTATTTTGACGTCGAAGCGTTTGAGCCGTGTAGGAGGGTTCCAGGTCAGTCTTTTGTCCAAGAATAGTCCAAGGTAGCGCACATGGTCAGCAGGCGGAATAGGTATTCCATTAAGGTAAATTGGAGGAACAATTTTGCGATTTTGAGTAAACACTACATTTTTGCATTTACAACTGTTTACTTTAATTTTCCACTTTAAAATCCAGGACTCGAGGGATCTACGGTGAGATTGGAGAGCACGGGAAGCGTTGACAGAATCCGGGTTCGGGGATAGGATCGCGGTATCATCACAAATGTGTGGACTAAAGTGTTAGGGTGAATGTCAGCTGCATATATTAGGTATAGAAAAGGTGCGAGAATACTCCCTTGAGAAACACCTGCGTGGATTGAGCAAATGGAAGAGAGAGAGGTGCCTTCACAGACTTGAAAAAATCTATCTGTAAGGTACGATTTTAGGATGAGATAAAATGTGTTTGGAAAAATGCCCTTGAGCTTTGACAAAAGACCTTCATGCCATACCCTATCAAAGGCTTGCTCAATATTTAAAAGGGCACTTGGGCAGTAATGTCTGCTCTTAAGGGCGGAGACGATAGTATCTATAACGCGGTGAGTTTGTTGAATGGAGGAGTGAATGGATATGAATCCAAGTTGGTGATTGGGAATGATATTAAGTGGTTCTAGGATATAGTAAAGGCGATTAATAAGGAGTTTCTCAAGGATCGTTTTAATTCGATCAATCTAATTTAAAACCAAAAATCGCTATCTGTTTAAACTTATTATTTCGTATGTATATCCCGGAAGTTAAGCAGAACTTTTCATTGTCACCAGCTGAATTCGTTCTTTGCAAAAAAAGCTATAGTAATCACGAAAGATTTTCAAAATTCAGTTTTTATTGGAAATATATGTTTGAGTTTTCACGCGTACCAAAACTGAAATTGTATGTTTTAAGGTGGTCTGCTTGTTTGGTATTGGGTGCAGTGAACGTAATTGTGAGCAAAAAATTACTAAATTCAAAAATTCGCTAGAAACTTATACTTTCGGGAGCATAAATTCTTGAAATTGAAGAAAAGATCAAACACATAGTTGCAGGCAATTCGTTTTATTTATTTAAATTCGTTGTATTTATTTTAATGGCAATTACCATGAATTTCATTTTAAGAAATTTAGTAAGAAATTGTTATTTCATAAAAATAAATTTTCACATAAAAATAAAACAATATGAAACTATAGAAATTAAAGTGGTTAAAATAAACTTGTTTTAAGCCAATGAAAACGCCAATTGGGTAATAAATTATATAAGCTTGTTGGTTGAGTTTGGCATGTGGTTCACTGCTACCGGCTTGATTGTCAACTGAAATAAAAACAAGGTTCCTAGCGGACAGACGGATGTAGTGGTCAACAAATACCATAGAAGGGACTAAATAATAAATCAGATAAATTGTTGCGTGTGTCTGTATGTGGCAATGTATCACTGTTCAGCCACCGTTGAGGGCAACAGCTACTGTTTACTCTATTAGAGCCAGTACGGGGGGGGCGCGGGGCGGAAGTGTACTCGGGATGCAAATCAATCGAAGATGTTATTTATTGGTTTTGTGAGAGGGAGTGATCTACCGTTGTGATACGATAGTGCGAACAGATATACACACAAAGAGAGGTGAAATGGGAAACAGGAGAAGAGTGAGAGAGAAGTATAGGAATGTGGGGAAATGGAACCAACCACTGGAGGTAGTAGAGACTGGCCCAAGTGAATGTTGTGTACCAACCAAAGGGGAGAATGGTCATAGCGACAAGGTGACCGGAACCGGCACATAATGAGCCAAGCGGAACTACACTGTAGATTAACGAGCGGACATAGTGATGTATTTGGGACGTCCTATTGGACATAAGCCGTCGTCGGCTGGTGGGCAGCAGGAAACAATGCCGAGACAATGGATATGACAATGGCGATTGTTGTCAGATACTGGTTGGTCAGACTATTGTATCTGAGTTCACTTCATACTGAACACAGTAATACACACCGCTCTCACTCACATTTATACAAATAACACATTATAGGAGATAAATATATCAAGCTATCTATCTAATGATTTCTGACCATAAATGTGCTCTCTCATACAAACAATAATCATACAATGCGCTATAATCTGTTTCTTGGATTCAATATTTCACTTTTAAATGGTTAAAATTCAATATATAACTAATATGTTAACGATCACATTATTTCATACAAAAAATGTATTAATTACATAAAAATGAAACAAAAACTATGTAGTTTTTGTGGAGTTAGATTTCCTTCTAAAATACTTGTTGCATTTTTGAAGTGCAAGAATTCTTTAAGCCTAATAGGACTTACGTTTTATCAGCCAGCGTATGATAAAACTACAAACAAACGTTGAAAATGTATCAGCGAATATTCACATAAAAAAAAAAGTCTCTCAGCGCTAAAAATCTGTGAATGGGGTAGTTACCTTTAATCTTTATTACGCAATATTTCATTTTTTAATGGTTAGAACTCACTCCTTTAACTAATTTATTGACCATCATATTTTTTCATAAAAAAATTTATTAATACATAGAAATAATACAAAAACTACGCATTAAAAAATGTGAAATTGCGACATTATTGATTTTTTTTTTGTTTTTTTTTCATTTTTCCGCAATTTTCTTGAAAACGGTCCTAACGATTTCTTTGAACTTCATATAGAAACTACACACATAAATACCTATCTATCCACTTTATATATAATCCCGGGAATTGATTTATTGAAAGGTTCTGAGTAGAAAAGTGGCGTTAAGCTTTCGTCTAAATTACCATATCAGTGTAACAGCAAGCAAAGAGAAACTCAGCAACCAAAGAGAGCAAAGAGAAGCACAACCACTCTCTCGGACTGGAGTGGGAGAAGCTGTATAAATATAGCGACGGACAATCCATAAAAACATCAGTTGAATTCAGTTCAATACATCCAATTACTACGTGTCATTTTCATACCGCTCTACCTTAAATCATTTCTCTATTGTAAAGTCCAGGCAGTCTGTATCACTTAATTAATATATTAGTTAACCAGGTTTTATTCTTATATCATCAACCAGACCTAAATTCTCTCCACCTAACACATCCATTATATCAGTAAAATTATGAGGTTCTGCTAACTATATATTATTAATAGACATTACGAGCAAGGATGGAATTGCAAATTTGAAGACAAACGATCGACCGGAAATGCCACATCAGAGAGTTGAATTTTTTGGAATTTTCTTGAAAAGCAGCCCAACAGTTTTCTTTAAATTTGGAAACTTTGTTTCACAGATATAAAAGTGTCGATTTTTATTTTTGAAAAATTGATTTCAAAATTGCTCTGGAAGACTGTAAGCTTAAATTTAAAATCCATCATAAGCTCTGCTAAATTGTTGCAAAAGCGGGCGCTGCCATACAAATAGTCAAATTTAGTTAAACAAGTATAATCTCCTCCAACATTATTTATATGCAACACAAACCCAACAAAAAGTTAAGTACTAAGCATCGCAAGTTTATAGGAAAATTTATAAATTGCGGTAAAAGGAAAATAATTCCGTCCGCAGTACGAAATTTTATTACCTAGGAGTATGGTTTGGTGAAGATGGAATATCTTCAAACCAAGAAAAAATATCTGGGATTTTAATCGTCTTAGTATTCTTATTTTGCTTGCTTCTGATCGGTTTCAGATTTTCATCTATCGTAAGAGTTAGGTTATCAATTCGTGTAGAGAGTTGATTCAACTTAGTTCAGCGAAGTTGAAGTCAACTTTCTACACGATTTGTTAGTCTTTCTCTGGCGAATGGATAATAATCCAAACGGGGCAGTTACAACCAAAATATCATGCTACAGGGATAGAATCCCACATGTTATTCAGCACTGCGTACCCATCCAGATATAGCAAGAAAGGAATGTTGCTATCAATCTCTATGGCGCAGAGGCGTGAATCCTAAAGAAAAGCAGCACAAACTAATTATTACTTTTGAATATGGATTTATTAAGGCGCGCATGCAGGCTCTCCAAACCGCACGCATGCAGTACGTGCCAAATAGCGAGATAAGAAAAAAACTGAAAGAAACTATTGTTTAAACCATTTGTACCAGGATATTGTAATGGTTAAACCATCTAATTAGGTTAAAAGGAGGAAAGATGGCCAAAGAAGCTGCACCAATACGTTCCAGCTGAAAGATCGAAACGCGGGCGACCGAAAAAGAGGTGGTTGGACGATGTAGAGGAAGAGATAATGGGAAGTGGTCTATGGGAGGAGGAGGATTGAATATATCGAGAGAAATGGAGACGAAATATCAGGTGGCGGGGAATAGGGGTTGATATATGGCATTAAGTCTGCCTGACCGAAAGAAAGAAATTTTAAAAATTTAAATTGATATCTGGTTGGCTGCTTTGGTTTTATTATTACATTCGCTAGTATTAAAGTAATAATAATTAGTTCACGTATTATTCACTTCCGGTGAGTAAGTGTCAGGAAGAAACTGTCCAACCAGGTGTGTTCGTCAAACCTTGCTTTAACCATAACGTCTGACAGATACCTCCCAAGCAACTTTTTCTGTTTCCAAAACAGCTTTGAATGCATTGTAACTAACCTTTAGAAATGCTTTCCCCAGATCTGTAAGAATAATGTGAAAGGAATAATATAGAACGTAGAGCAAACTATGATTTCTGAGGACTGGTTTAATCGTAGATATATTGAAGATTTATTAATTTTGTGCCCGATAATTTTATACCGTTATCTAGAAAGAGAAAATCAAAGGGCAGCACAGCTAGATTCGAACCATGGATCTCCCTGTTACTAGTCCAGCACGCTACCACTGAGCTAATCCCTTCCCTCTTTAGTAATTAAATGTGTGAGTAAATCTTTTGATTTCTGTTGAGAATATGGATCATTGATTCAGTATGTATACAGGATTCCTATATACGAGTTCTTATCTTGTGTACTAAGTCCTATCTTTTATCTGTGGTGCCTTGGTTCCAAACCTTCCTAGATATTTATATTTTTTTTTGTAAGTGAATCCTATGTAAACGTATAATTAATAAAATAGTTTAAGATTCATTAATTCTTCTTTTTTTTAATGAACATATCCACAAAAGATCATTTTTATTACTAAATGTGGCAGAATAGTAATAGAATGAATGACACAACAGGTTGTGCCCAATTTATTAGCTTATCTAGACAATAAATTACTTATGTATAAGTAGTATATAAATACAAAAAATTCGTCTGCATGTGCATATCATGTACATAGATTTAATCGTTATTTTATATAAATAATTTGTAAGCATTAAAATACAGATATATATATTATTGGATTTATTATTATAATATATTAGATTTAAACAAATTTTTATATTATTATTTTTGTAACCTTTTAAGATTAAGACGAAAAGAAATAATGTATTATATATTATATATTTAAAAAAAAATCATTGGGCGTGATTTTTATTTATTTGCATAATTCTGCTTATATTTTACTTTGATCGTGAAGAATTTCTGGGTTAATAGTTAATATTTATACTATTAAATGCACCTTTCACATTCATATGACCACAAGCATTTTTTTTTTTTTATTTATTATATTATATATATATATTTCTTTTCTTTTTTCTTTTTTTTTTTGAGACTTGAACGTGAGAACATTTTTATATTATTCAAAGTAAAGGTGTTTAGGGTTTGAGAAGAAGAGAATTGACTATGAAGAGCGGGATGGAGGTGGAAGAAAGAGAGAGAGTCTGTGTATGTGTGTGTATTATATGTTGGTGAAAGTGTGGAGGGTGAGTATAGAACCTTGAGGTGGTGCTGCTATGGGTACGTGTGTATGTACGTTTGTGTAGCGCGCGCGTACGTTTGTGTGTTGTGTTAGGGGTCGCCATTGTGATTTGCATAAGAGGGAGACAGTATGAGTGAGTAAGTGAGAGGCAAATATATATATATATATTGCGAGAAAGTGAGATGGAGTGAGTGAGAGAAACAAGCAGCGCGCACGTGGTGAGAGACGGGGGCGGTTGAAGAATCGATATAAGGGCCATTAGCCATGTTGGAACCGCGTCGTCGCTCTGATTCCACCGCCTCCCACTACTATACTACCACCACCACCACCCCCACTAACCCATCCACCACCGCCTCCACTACCCAATCCCTCTACTTTCTAAACACACCCTGTGACGTCACACAACGGTAATTAATATATTTCCCCAGGAATTGTAGCGGTAGCACCCGGCTTCTGTTATACTCTACCCTGCCTACATCTACTGTGTACTTATAGTACAGGAGAGTTCATGGCCTTCAACATAGCCACCAACCGATTTGTGTTAAAGCTCATAGATCGGATTGCCGACATCTACTCTTCTCCTCTTTGCCCATATTATATTCCTTTTGCTTGTCATAACGCTTGCCGCAACGTACAATCCACACAACCGATCTGAGTATAGCTCTAGTGGACGTGATTCAAATTTGTATTATTGTTTCTCAGTTACTGAATGTAATAATTTTACAAACATTATTAAAACCGTTTATCTTAAAACTGCACTAAGATATTTTATATATCATATTGAAAGTAATAGTATTTTTTTTTATGGTCAAAATATATTTATTTGATACAAAATATATTATTAATTCCTTAAAAAATATTAACATTTGTTCCAATTATTATCATTCATTTGTTTCTGAAGAAATTGATCTTTAATTAAATAAATTAAACCAGTTTTTACAGACGTTTCGACTTAATTTGTTGCCTCCATTAAGGAAAAAAAAAAGCAAAGAGACAAGTTTAACAAAAATATTTAACAGAAACATATCCACTCGTATATATAAATAGTGAATGGATTATATTAACGCCATTTGTGAAATGTTTTCAATTCTATTCCATTGTAAGACATTTTAAACTACTTACCTTACATTGCCAGAATTAAGATGTTATTGCTTGTTGAGAATTTTAATGAATCTATTTATTATTGGCGGCATCAAAATTAATTGATTACTGATTTATTGTTAATTTTGCCTGTTTAGGAAAATAATTTATTCGCTTATTATGGATGCATATGAAACTAATAATCCTTAATAACATATTTTTTAGGTTATTAATGTTATCCATCGCTAGTTAAGTGATTTCTTGAATATTTGATTCAAGATTCTGATTCTACTCTTTGTTTTCTTTGTAGCCCTGATGGAAACTTCAGATATAAGCCGAAACATCCGCTAAAAACTGATTTTTTTTTTTTTTTTATTATTAATAATCATATCAAGAAGAAGTGGATTAAGCAAACTGGTCGAGAAATCTATATCATTGTTGGAATTCCAAATCTGAATTTTATTATAAATACAGCGCCGTGACTATTTATCCCGGAAAATAGTAAGAACATTACATGCAGAGTAAAGTTTTTTTTTTTTTTTTTTTTTTTTGTATAAATCAGGGATTGAGTTGCATTATTTTGTTTCGATCTTATAAATACAGTTTTGCCGTAAAATAATCTCTTGACTTGCTTTCAATGTAACGAATCCATATCTTTGAATCCGTGAGAGTATATTGCTATCCTCCTCATTCTAATCTTCAAAACTTATCATCACTCATCTCGGTTAATTTGAGAGATAACTCAGTTATTCTTAAATAATAACAATGCTTTGGTGACATTTTTTGCAACGAAGGCAGCATATAGTAAAGCAATACTATGAATAACTCTTAAAAAGTTATAAAAGTATAACTTCCCTCTTGTAGGTAGAATACAATATTGTTAAATTTATTGCTTACGATAAAACTGGAAAGCATAAATAAAACATAATTTTGTGGGAGCTAGAAAAAAAAACAAGTGTTTATATGTGAAAAAGATTGGGTGTTTGATTTGATTTGGCTCTTACTCATTTCAATAAAATTATATACGAATATAAATGATCATTAAACTCAAATTTTAGTATTTATCTTAATATAAATATAGAGAGAGGGTAGGGGTTATCAACCTACTAATCTTGGCAGGAAGAGAAGTGATGACTGTATTCATCGTTTTCCAGAAAGTTCCAAAAATCCCAAAAGGTGCATTTTCCTGTTAACCTGATTACTTCCAATTTCGAATTCTATCAATACTTCTAATGTGTATTAATATTATGTAGGTAATAAAACTATATATTTACTAAAGTCGTAAGTTAGATTTCTACTGTTTCCCCAGAACCCACAAGAAAATCAATTTTCCCGAGAAAATGTCTCAAATAAAGGGATAGGTATTTATGTGTGTAGATAATATATGAAGTTAAAAGAAAATCTTTGGAGCTGTTTTTGAGAAAATGACAGAAAAACTGAAGAAAAAAACTATTCTTTCTGTCCGAAATCTTCGTGCCATATGCGGTGTTAGTACCAATTGCGGAATATCAAGTTTCCAAAAGGAATATCAAGAGCCTTCTGGACTTTTCATTTTTGAGATATTCTATTCAAACATACACACGACTTTAGACCATTCGTTAAACACATTTTTTTTTTTTTTTTCATATTTAGGGGACCCCTAATCAAGCATTTCCGGCGAAAACTCAATTATGGAAATGTGGCATGATTGCAATACTTCCTAGGAGTAAAGGAAAAGTAAAGTGAGTTAATAATCTGTTTTCAATAAATGCAGGCGATGACGTAAAACCAATCCATCAGCTGTTGAGGTAATTTAGTGAGATCAATTATTACAATAAATTTAGTAGGTACAATGAAAAGCCAATTTAATAGATTGTAATAAATTTTTGCTAGCCAAATTATCATATTAACTTCTATACAGATATAATTATAAAGGAAACAATTTACGCATAGTCATGCTTAAAATCTACGACCTGCCCAAACACACGCAACCGTCTAACAACTAATTGTTACCATTCGACCTTCTGGTCATTGCATCGGGGTTGTTTCAGCTTTAAGGTAGTAAGTAGTACGTTAGTGAGTTGCAAGGCAAGTGGAGGCGGTGGAGGTATAGTGAGTGAGTGAGTGGTGGCTGGGTTACTTTGCATCTTATGAATGTTTCATGAGCGACCTGCCGCCTCCATACTACAGCCGCCTCTCTCCTCACACATTGACACAACACACACAAAACCATCTCATTGTACTAGCGCCACTGTTGTCGTTGTCGCTGTATTACCTACCGCCTTGTCGCCTCTTCTCTACTACTACCGCATGACTCACTTTCCTACTCATTGTTTACTAAACTAGATTTGGCCACGTTTGTCCTTTGTACGGGCATACGCGCCCTTACACATACTACTAACACATGAAACTTTATATTGTACAAAACACACGGCCGTTAGGGAAATGACTACGTAAATAACTTGCAAAATTTTCTAAGATACATCCAATTATCTAAATATAAACACGATTCTATTGTTATTTTGCTTGATTATTTTAGATCTAATAATATTTATTTTAATCCTTTCTAAATCTTTTATTAGACTCGCGGCACGTTTGCTGAGGATTTAAGAAACATAAAAACCATAAAAAGATTCCCTCTCCCAGATTGCTTAATAGTTTGATCTGAACAATTGTTTTCAATAAAAACTAATAACCAATATCAACATCTAACTTTATTTCATATTTACAGGACCTAACATCCTTTTCCAAGAAGCAATTTTTTTTTTTTTAAATTTTTATAATAATTTTCAAATTGGTGTTGTTCTGCGACCGGGGTTCTCAATATCCAGGTATTTTCATACAGTTTTAATAGACTCCAAAAGCGACCCTCCTCCATTGTCGAAGACCTGGATCAGGCAAGAGATATTTATGCATCTTTTAGTTATTTTCAGAAAGACTGACATTTAACCAAATGGTTGGATTTAGATGTGCAGACGGTATGACTACAAAGCCAAATCCATTGTGGCTTTAAAAGGATTTAGCGTGTCTCCTCCCTGTAGATAAATTTCCAAATTGCCAAATTTTGTGTCAAAGAAAGGCATCAATGCTGTTAATGTCAATTTTGGCCCCCCTCCTTCCCAATTATAAAAATGGATTACCGAGTATTATTAAACAATTTTTAAAAATCTGTCGGCAAAATTTAATATAAATTGTATTTAATTTCGTTCAGATTATATTACGATATATTTAAACAATAACTTTAAACAATTTTGCTTTATTTGATTTTCCGTATTACTACTACTTAAACTAATGTAGAAGAAGCAATTATTATATATAAAATATTAAGATTTTTTTACAAATTTAAGTTTAATTTTTGTAGTATCCTAACTTCCTCACTTTACAAAAAGGGCTCACAGGTGCAGAATATCTAGGGCAGCAATGCCTGGACTCGAAACCGAATCCTATTACGGGCCAACTCTATCCAGTAAAAATTACTTTTATTATTAATATTATAATTATCATTATAATTTTCAGAAACTTGTCAAACAATTTAAATTAAAAGAAATATTATTACTTTCTTGTATTTACATATTCATTTAGTCAGAACTGTTATCATTCATTTGAATTACTAATTTATTAAAACAGCATGTTCATTTTATTTGATTTAACATTCAAATTAAACAATTTTGCAATAGATTGATATAAAATATTTAGCAGTTCACGTTTCTAGTGCTTCATGGGTCCTTTAAAAACGTTGTTATTATATTAGCTCAGACTAGATTTACATACTCGTATTTAAACTTCAAATTAAAAACGAAAAACAAAAAAAGTGATAGCGATTTTTGTATCTGTTTGAAACTTATATATGATGCAAAATATTAGTATCTGAATTCTCATTCAGTCATTCATCTGATGCCATAGAGCTTGACAATCCTCCGAATTTCCTCTGTTCATTTAGCAAAAAAAAAAAAAAATGGATCATTTCTCAACTATTCGAAAATTCTAATACCCTCTTTCTAGGTTGCAGCCATAAACACTTGCTTATATTAGCTCTGCCATACGCCATCAGTATTTACAAAGTCGGCTGTTGGAATCCTTAAATTTCTTTCCCTTTATTCTAGGTTTTTTTTTTTTTAGGGTGGTGTAGTAACTTTTTTCTTACAGGCCCAAGATTTCTAGTAACCACATTGAGACAGATGTTATTATTGTTTTAATAATGTAAGATATGAAAATTAGAAAACTGGATTTACAATACATATTAGTTTATGCTTAGAAATATTGTTATATAATATTGAGGATAAAAGAATTTCATATAAAATTTATTATAATTTAGAAAAAATAAAGAATACTATTAAAATTATTGGCGCAGAAATGGACGAGCACATCTGGTTGAAAGAAGAAAAACTTATAATATTAGAGATTAGGTGGGATTTTATGCTAGATGAAGTTACATGGTGATTGTATAAAAAATAAATAAATAAAACTAAAACTCTATTCAACAGCCTAAATATATTGATAAATATGGTGTAATATGTGCGAAAGGAAAACATTGGATAGTTGACCCTAAGAAGGGTAATAGTGTATTGTATTGTGCTGGTCTTCTACTCGAAGGGGTGCCTTTTGGTAGCTGCTGGCACATGCGCTATACATTTACCCCCACCAAGTAGCCGCCTCCAGTCACTACTACTTGCCGCCTCCAGTTATACTATTGCTTGCTGCTGCTACTACTATCAAAGCCTATATCATACTATCTCGCTCCTCTCTCATGCCAAAACCACTACTCCCCCCCCAATCGCGCTTACCCTGTGTTTGTGTGAGAACTATGCTGTCTCCTATAGTACAAACGGTGGCGGCAATGTTCTCTCATCTTTATATGCAAGGCATACACGGCCGAATACCATAATATTATTCCGTCGCGCTGGTTTATGTGTGTCAGCCGGTGGTTGTACTGGCCGTGGCACGCTTGCCCCAAAGACCCGGTCAATGGCCTTCTATTGTAAACAATGCACTTTTATTATTATTATTATGAATATTACTTTTTTAATTAGGTTTTTACTTAAAATAGAAAAAAAATAGAAGTTTTAAAATTTAAGATGATACTTAAAATGAATAATGAGTAATGATTTGTTTTTATAAGCAAGATGGCTTAAATATGATTAAGGTTTTCATTGAATGACAAGTCCTAAAGGTTATAATAAGTTTAGAGAAGTGGCTTGAATTCAAGAGTTTTTCCAGAAGCCAAGAATACCCAACTCAAAGCATGTCCTGATGAAGTCCAAACTGGTGCTGGTGATACAAAATTGGAATTCTCTATGGCAGTCAAAACAACTGGAATTTTATATTATGAATATGTAATTGAGTAAGAAAATACTATGAGAAAATTAATAATTATTAAATTAAAAAAATAAAATAAAGAAAAAAGTGAATTTGCTATTTATTACAAAAAGTAACATTATATTATTAGTAAATTTAAGCCACCTTAAATCTGTTATATTTTTTTCAAAAATCAAATATTAATTTCCCAAAACATTTTCATATGTGATTAACCTTGAAAAGTGTACCAGTTCAGAATTCTTTTCACCCTGCCTATATAATTAACAAAAAAAATCTATTCTTTAACTCTTCATCTGAAATCTTGTCTTGAATCTTCCGCCATATTGAGTACTAAACCATTTTGAATACAAAAAAATTATTCTCTCCTAATTTCAAATTACATGATTAAATAATAAAAATATTTATTTTCTACTTTATACTTAATTGTTCAAATTGTTCACAGAAGCTTGAATAAAACATATTGTACAAAACTTATGAGAATGTAATTTAAAAAAAATATTCACAAATTAAAGATTATTTGTTTGACTTATTCGAAACATCCAAATAATCAAATTGGATTCTATCCATCTAAGTGTTTCGATTTTTTATCCTAATTATTAAGTTATTAAGATGTTAACCAGGTAAGTTAAATAATCGAATACTGCTTTGTCCAACATGTAAACGCCCGGAAAGATGGTTCAATAAGAATAAATTAATCTTAATTTGGAATTAATGTTTATAAAGTATAAAAGTTCCCAAAATTATATGATGCATTAATTGCAAATTTTGAAAATATGACTACAGTATTATAAAGTTCGCAAAAAGAAATCTTTATATTAAGAGATACTGATAGCCCTTACCCGCCTCTCGGATGGGATAGATTATACTGGGGGCATTTAAAAAAAAAATTACTATTTATAAATTCAAATGCAAAATGCAAATTCTGCAGGGGTAGTATAGTTTATTTAAATATATTTCTTTATATATAAATCCATGTATAATCATGTAAACACAATTATACGATTATATACTGTTATCTTCTAATTAAATTTAAATTTTATCGCTTATTAAAAAAAAAAACATCGATCATAGTAACTAATTCACAAGTCTCCATTATTTCATGCAAATTATTACATTTCTATCGTATGCCATGGTGAATCATAGATAGATATTTCACATTTTCATTTCTATAAAATGAACTTTCCCCAATAAAATTTCACTAAGTGTTTAGTTAAGTATTGTTTAATATATCCACAAGATGACAATAAAAATGATTTTTTTTTTTTAATTTCACCAGCTAAACAACAATTTACATTGGGAAAGGATTTCTCTATATTTAAAAATGATGTTCTATCTTAAAAAAATCTCATTCTGCACAAGTTTAATTACCTTGCCCATGTTTAACTCTCTCCAGAACTGTAAAAGTTATAATATTAAAAAAGATATCTTTTTGAAATTTCTAAGATCATTTAACGTTTTCTAGAGGAAATAAAAGATGATAAATGAAAAATGATGGATAAGGATAATGAGATTCGGTCTTTTTTTTTTTTTTAAATAAAAAAACTTAAATTTTTGCTAACGTTTCGACAAATATATTGTCTTTATCAAGGCATAAAAATAAGAAATGAAAAAAAAATCTTTAAAACATGACAACTTTAAACTTATTTTTCCTAAAATATAAGTTTAAAGTTGTCATGTTTTGATGATTTTTAAAAAAAGACCGAATCTCACAATCCTTATCCATCATTTAAGAACTGTTGAAAAGAATCTTCCATAGTATAAAAAATTTTGAAGCTAAAAGAACGTTCAATTCAAATATCTAACTGCCAAAAATTATTAAAGCAGATATGCAGAAGAATAGTATTGCCAGTGTCAATCTAGAGTGTATCCAAGACGAATGAAAAATCGGATCGCTTGTTTGAGGTACAAAAAATGAAAGGTTTTCCGTAAGAATAAAATAGTCGGATTATTGCCGATTTGGAATATTTATGGTCTCCCCACCGATCCACATTAACCATACTCTAATCTCTCCCGTAAATAGCGTATGTTATCTGGGTTTCCAGATAGACAAAAAACTGACTTGGAATTCCCACACTAGATTCAAACGACTTGAACTAAATAGACGGTTCAGATAACTCTCAAGACCACTAGACAGACGATCCAAACTCACTTCTCTACCTCCTACTACTGAGACCTATACGGTCATATGGCTTAGAAATATGGGGATCAACCAAGCATTCAAATTCCCGTCGTATCCAGTCATTTCAATAAAAAATCCTTCGAAAAATTGTCAATGCACCCTACTATATTGCTAACCTCACTATCCATACTGATCTAAACATTCCTTTCGTTAACCATCTAGCCAAAACTCGTTTTCCTTAAATGCTATTCATCTACAACTGCTCATTCTAATCCTTTAATTTACCAGCTTTCTTCAAATACTATTCCCAGCAATCCACGCAGGCGGCTGAAGAGAAGATGGCCTCGTGACCACCTTGTAGAACAGCTCAAGATAGTGGAGTGCCATCGCTGGATGTCATCCACACTCCTGTTATTTAAGAAGTTGTCATTTAACACATTTACTTGTTACTGTGTATTTTTGCAGTCGTAAATATCATTAAAAAAAACAAAAAAAAAAAACAGCCTCATTCTATTAGAACTTTAGTTTGTATAAATGATGATCATGAATTTTCAGAAGGCTGAAGAAAATTAGGAATATTTGGATTTAACGTCTCTATGGATTTTGGTTTTTCTAGCTATTTCTTCTGCAAATCCTATATCCTTATTGGGCCAACTTGGTACTAATTTATAAAAACAAACAAAAACAAAAAAATTAATGAGCATATAATAGTATATTCAATTATTAATGTTAAAAGACTAAATGTTAGAGAATTTTTATTTAAATTGAAGCAAAGTTTTTCTAAAAAATATTTTTTATTAATATTTAATTGAAACTTGTTGATTAAAAAAAAAAAAAGGTGAGTTTTAATAGAAAAGAAATAAAAAAAAAAACACATTAAATAATATTTTTTAAAAAGCTGAACATTCAGAGCAGATAGTATTTCGTTAATTTTATTGGAAAACGGCAGAGAGCGAGGGAGTTTAAACGTGGTTAGCATATAAAGTAGATCCGTATAAAGTATATAGAGAGGGTGCATCTGATTAAAGATTTTGTATATATTGACCAAGTTTAGCTGTTGACCTGTAACCCTGTATTTCATATAAGTTTTTTTTTTTTTGATAAGATGAATGTTCTATTTGTGATAGTTTGATATAATGCGCAAGTTTATTATTATAAATACAAGTTATATTTTTTTTTCCAATTTATTGAGTTTCATTCACTGTTGGTCAAGATGGAAATAGTTTTCTATCACAGGGGAGGTGGTTATAACGGGAGAGATTTGGAATGGGGTTGTCGACCGGGTGATTTTTTTTTTTTTTGCTGTTGTAAACATAAAAATTCCGTAGTTGTATTTGTGTTGATATATTGTTTATCTACTTGTAAGTAATGGACGCTTGGATTGTTGTGAAGAGAGTTTTGGGCCAAAAGTAAAGGATAGAGAATGGAGTTTGGGGTTGGCAAACATCCCTCTATTCCTGATATATGGTACAATAAGAGAAGATAGTCTTGTGACGTCAGAGTTGTGAGGAAATAGGATAGAGAAGAGTGGTAGCACAGAAAGGGATGGAGGTTTCTGTTTAGGTGAAGTAGGGAATGGGCAGGGTGTAGAATGAGAAGGAGTTGTTGGCCTAGATGGAGTGAGTTAGACGGTACTGCTGGTGGAGAATTGGAGTGGAGATAGGAGCTCGGCTGGTGGTGCTGTGTGCGGCGAGGGAGTGGCGGGCGTTAGGCAACGCTTGGCAACGCTCTCTCTGTTGACACAACACACCATTGATTCCCCAACCAACATGGCTCCTATCCTCCCCGATCATACACAATCCTTCTTGCTCTCACACGCACTCTCTCACTTCTTCTTCGTCTTCTTGTCTCTTCTATCACTTCAACATCTCTCATCTTTTCTCCCTTTGTATCACCAACAGATATTCTACCATCACACCCTGCTACTTCTCAACACCAAGCATACACACACACACACACACACACACACATACACTTATATATATTACATCGCGTTCATCGAGCACGCACTTTAGTTCTGCCTCACCGGGCGGAATAAACCTTAATAGCCCTGTGACGTTCAACACATTCTCAAACAAAAATAAAGCACACATCTTCACTGCCACAACTACTTTTTCTTACCTCATACTCTGGGTGTTCCATCAAGGAAACTTCCTCCACCCAACTGAATATCAACTTATTTAGTTCCTATGCCGATATTCTACTTTCACTACTCGTACATATATATCAAAATAAGACATATTTTTATCTTTTATGCGTTAGATGATCACTAAAGATTTGTAACTTCCGATAAAATAAACAATTCAACATTTATTTGCGATTTATTTTCACCAAAGAAAGTACTGATTAATATTATTAGAAATATTTAATCTCTGCAACATCTATAAAAATGATATTTATTATAAAATAAAAAAATCTTATGGGTGAGATTAGCCTATATAACAGCGCACAAGGCTCCAGAGTCCAGGATTCAAGTGAAAGCAGTGTGCTCTTAGATTTTCTCAAACTTCTACAAATCACTGTCTAGTGATGGAAGTATTATCTTTAACGACACACACACACAAATCTTATACGAAACATTTGCAAAAGCATTTGTTTGGATGCACTTCTCAATATTTTAAATGACTATTTTTCATCAATGTGAGAATCATTACATCAGAAATATTTTCCGTGATAGCCTGCTTAATTTCATGGTCATCGACCGGCTTTCCAGCTCTGCAGACCTAAAACCACAACAAATAAGAATTATTACGTTTAGTTACACTTATATAATCAATAGTGTTTAATTATTTGGTGGAATGTAGTAAATCCTCGTTTATTATTTATTGATAATTGGAATCCTTACAATATAATGAAATATATTCGCGTCAAAACGTATATATTCTCATTGAAAACTCGATACAAACAATTTGATACGATTGCAATTCTTTCTCTTATCAGCCGAAGGAAAAAGTAAAAAATGATTATCATTATTTGTAGTGAAAGTTATTATAGTGTAATATTTCTTTGATGACAATAATATTAAAGTATATACACGCTAAAATACAGTTAGGCTTAACAATTCGTGCTCGTTTGTTTAAGAATCTGTAATAATACTTTACATTACTTGGCCTCAATTACTTCTCACCTGACATATATATTTGTATTGCTAGTTGATTAGCTTGAACTGTTATGACCCGGATGGGTGGCAGTAAAAATTGCCTGGTTAAATAAAAACCAACAATTTGCATAATGATAAAAATCGCTGGATATTTTTAGGGAGAAGAAATAGTTTATTATCTAAGTAGATATGGAAATCAACTACTTATATACGTATTTATTGTTTACGAAATTTCTGAAAATTTGTATTATTAAAATAATATTATATATTTTATCAAAATGTATTAGTTTCCATTAATATTTTTAGTAAAAATTGACTGCAATGTTATTAGCCACTATTGCTAATGTACTGTTGCACGTGGATGTTGGATGTGGGTATGCTGCTTGTAGGTTGCGTTTGCACGAGCAGTTTAAAAGATATATATGTTACAGAGAGAGAGAGAGAGAGATGTTTAAGAAATTGGTCACCACTAAATTACAATTTACAAGTTGTTGCGTAGAATATATATATATGGCCCGGAGGACCAAAAAATGGTGCGTAGGTTCAAAAAAATATATAGTTATATGATTAAAGTGGACCGCGTTCCTCTGTAATACAATATATATATATATGCGTATGTGGTATAATTAGCTTATAAGTATATTAGCTTACCTTTTGTCCTCTTGCTCGCGGTAGGTCAGGATGTGAATCTAGGTGAAGGAGAAGAGGAATAGGCGAAAGGTATACAGGAAGGAATTTGGGATTTACCTGGTTCACAACCTGTCTCCTTAGCGGGCGAAGATGTAGGTAGCGGGCGATACCTCTCAGAGAGAAATTGACAACAGTGAATCACGGCAAGATGGTGCGGAATTGCGGGCGAATATAGATTTGCAATAAACTACAACTTTCTACTAATACTCATAGCGTATGTAATTTGCCGTGCACTGACGCTTCCTACCGTAAGAGATGAACTGATTCAAAATTCTAAGTACGATATTTAAGAAGGAGGGGTAATTGACCAGTACGAAAGGTGCATATTCGCACTATCTATTGGCGTCTTTCAGAAATTAAGCACGCGTAAAGCGGGTCGCATACATTGCTCCTTCCTTTTAAAAATAAGTATGTATAAGTATAAGTTGATATATTAACATATATATATAAAGAACCAAACACAAGTTAATTCTTTTAATTGAATTTAGCTTATAATTACACTAAACTCTCGCACTTAAATCTTCTTGAAGCTAAATTGATTTTAACTCAAATATACTCTATCACTTACTGGCACGGATATTGAAATTGACAGAGTGACGTTCTGAAAATTACTACTTGTAGTAGACTGTCTCTATATAACTTCGGTATAGGACTGTAAGACTGTGTAAGATTGAATGTTGTAATTTAAACTGCCCATTATATTTAATTTGCTTACAATAGAAGGGGTTGCTTCCAATGTGTTTGACCAAGTGTTTTGTTTTACACTAACGGTTTCTTGTACCCTTCCTGCCAGCCGACGTTATAATTTTGCCTCTAAAATGATATATTTAAAATATTTAACTTTCCTGCTTCATCCTCCATCGCACTATCATTCACAAATATATTATGTCCTTCAAGATTTGAGAATAATAATTATAATTCGCAGTGAATAATGGCTTAAGACAAACAGATTCAGTTTCACCAACTCTCTTCAATTTAGCTACGGAAGGAGCTGCAAGAGCAGCTGAATGACAAATCCAGTTAGGCCATTTATAACATGCTTAATCAGCAATTGTCGTTTGAGGATGATGTGGTTTTATGCACAAGAACACTTACAGCAATGGCAGAAGCTGTGAAAGAATTTGAGAGCCTTAGATAAATGAAAAAAAGTCTGATTTATATGGAGATAAACAAAATCCCGAATCAACGATCAGAGCAGATGAGATAAATATTGAAATTTAAGATAGAATTGCTGCTGGAGATCGAAGCTTCTAGATTCTAAAAAAATATCGCTCTCTGAGAATGCTAAACTGCATGGAGTGGAAGAGAAACATCAGCCGTAATGGAGTGGAATTAACAAAAACCGTGTAGCGCTTAAGAGTCCCTTGAATTCGACCCTAAGTATGACCTAGTTAATAGAGAATGAGAACACATGATGGGCTTTCAGCTCTATACATACTATCTGCCGGATATAGTAGCCTTTATAAAGAAAGGTGCAGGGAATTTGGACGTCCCGAACCGGATCAGTAAAAAACTCACCATAATAATCTTGTTTGAAATGCAATGCGCAGTATCCATAGTATTTCGCCATCTCTATCTGTCGTTGAAACCATTTTATACAGGAAATCATATTCAATGGATGAATAAGTTTGCGCGACTGCAACTAAGAAACCACATTTTTTGCGAATGCAAGCATAAATACAGAAGATACTGCCCAGCTATATAGGGTGTATATTGATCGTTCACAGAATATATTAATTTCAATAATATCTAGCCAATCATAAAGTCATTTAAGACATTAGTGGTCACGTTCAATAGTAAAAATAAAATTATGGAATCAATGAATAAATTATTAAAAGCAGCAAAAATTGCCGGAGCCGCTGGACAATGTAAATAAGTGACAAACAATTTGCTATAAATAAAAAACAAAATTTACAAGAAATACAGAAATAGAGAGATATTTAAAACAATAACTTGCAATATTCTTGAAAAGGTAATTAATTATGAATCTGTAATAATAATACATTAAATAATAAGTGATAAATCGGAAAGAACTGTTGTAAGTTGGACTTACAACAAGTACGAGTGTGATATAAAAAATGAAATAAAAAAATTTAATAATGAAGCTCACAAACCATACAATGGAGCAGCAGCACCTACATAAAGAAAAAGTTACAAACAAAATCAAGCACACTGTATAGTGCGGAATCCTGAAGGAGTCCAAGTTCATGGATTCATTGAATCCTTCTAATCAATCCTTGACTCCGTTAAGAAGTCTAAGTCAGTTTACGGATCTCAACTCTTTCACTTCTCACAATAAAATCGCTTTCCTCGAATATCTCTTTCAGATAGGGATTGCGCCTCGCACATACTTCATTCTTCTCCCTATCAATCTGGATTGCTTGGTTTTAATCGTTGCAGTCAAACCTCCATTGACTCCCATTCAAACCAACGCTGGCCTCACTTTAATATTAAATTTCATAATATTAGTATAGACAAAGATTTTCTCTACCTCTTTCATCAGTCAATGTGGTTTTCTTCCTAAAGACACACAATTACTGTTAATCTTGAGTGCACTAATTCACATCAAGCCTGATATGA
>JAAEAF010011395.1:0-24933 GCA_011037195.1 Triatoma infestans
AAAACTCGATATTGAAAATTTGACACGATTACAATACTTCCTCTTACTAGGAGTAAGAGAAAGTAAAAATTGATTGTTTAATTTAATTTAAACAAGATTATTATCGCACTATCAAAGATTTTCCTTTTATCTCAACAAGTGTAAAAATTGATTATAAAAATTACATCAACAGTGATGAAAAGCAGTATATCGTCTGATGTAAAATATTTTTGGACTTTTGTAAACTCATTAAAGAAATGTAATATGCTTCCCCCACTCAACTGAAACATAATGATCAAATTTTTGATAATCCTAATGATATCTCTAATTGTTTTTCTTAGTATTTTAGTAGTGTTTATACTACAACTAAACTAAATATTCCTTCATATGATTTTAATTCTTGCCTGACTATAAAGTCTCTATCATTTACAGAGTGGATGATGTCTTCAAAAAGCTAAATTCTCTGGTCATTAATAAAGCTGCAGGTCCTGACAGTATACCAGCCTACCTACTGAAGTTTTGCGCTGTGGTCTTAGCTTCTTCAATTACACATATTTTCAATTTATCACTATCTCAAGGTGTCTATCCTGAATGTGTAAAACTCAAGTTTTATTGTAACCATTTTCAAAGATGCTGATAAAACTGATATAACTAACTATAGGCCGATACTAGCTAAAGTATTTGAATCTTTGTTAATTGATAAACTTAGATTTTTATTGAAAAACAGTTTCATTCCTGAACAGCATGGTATTCTACAAGGTAGGTCTACTCTTACTAATCTTTTAATTTTTCAAAATAATGTCAAATTCTTTTAAAGCTGGTAAACAAATGGATGTCATTTACAACGACTTCAGTAAAGCGTTTGATAAAGTAAACCATCTTAATCTTGCCAAATTGAGAGGTTATGGATTCAGGGATCCTTTATGATCATGATTTACAAGTTATCTAATTAATCGAAAGCAGGTAGTAAAAATACAAAATTCTTTTTCTAATGAAGTTTTAATTCCTTCCGGTGTCCCACAAGGGTCCCATCTTGGACCTCTTCTTTTTAATTTGTATATAAATGACATCAAATCTCAGTTTCTGCAGGTTAAGTTTTTGTTATATGCCGATGATCTAAAAATATTTTTGCCCATTAGTTCTTTGAATGATTGTATAATTCTCCAGAGTTTGTTACATGCTCTTCTTAATTGATGTAACAACAATGGTATGTTCCTCAATTTAATGAAATGTTGCGTTATCACTTTACATCTCATATATTCTGGAACTAGATCATTCGTTCCATAGAACTAGTTATATTAAAAATCTTGGTATTGTCATGAATCCAAATCTAACCTTTCAAAACCATTTTGAAAATGTTTGTAAGAATGCTTCTAAGTTATTAGGTTTTATTTCTAGAACTACTAGAGATTTTCATGATGTTTCTGTTATGGTAACTCTTTTCAATTCCATAGTGCGCCCCAAATACAACTCTGTATCTGATCTCCATATCACAAATGTTATATCAATAGATTAAAGAACATTCAGAAAAGATTAATAAGAATGATTGGTGTTCGTTTAGGCTAAGATTACAATAACATTCCTTACCGTGAAATTTATGCTAGATTTAAAATTTCTTCATTAGAAAACAGACGTTTATAACATACTATTTCTGTACAAACTTTTAGATAATTTTATATACTGCCCATACCTTATAAATGCAATTTATTTCAACTTACCTTCTATTCAGACCAGACACAATAATCTATTTTCAGTAAACTTTGCACAAACCAATTATTTACATCATTCTCCACTTTTAAGAATTTTTTGACTTGCTAATTTCTTTAACATTGACTTGTTCAATACATCAGCTAAAATGATTAGAAGAATAATTGGATTGTCATAACTTTATCATGATTTTATTTTATTTTGTTTTGTTTCGAATCAATGTTTCCTCTGTTTTCAAAGTTTCTTCTGTTACCTGTGTATTTGTAAAGTATTTTCTTGTATGTAGTATTTATTTGTTGTTTATAATCGATGTATGATGGTTGTTTTGGTTAATTGTATTTTGTGTTTGCAATTATTTATGTTATATATCAATGCTGTTTGTATAGTTATTCATAAAAGGGTTATGTTGCCCGTTAATGTAAATAAATAAATAAATAAATTTAACGTAAAAGTGTCCCTTAAATGACAAGCTTTTACTGTTAAAAAAAAATTGAATTTATTTCTTCTAAGATGTCTGCATTTCATAATAACAGAAATAGTTCCATATTGCCAGCAATATATTATCTATTTAAATATTTTCACAGAATAAAAATAATTGTACTGATTTAGGCAGACTAAAAAAAGAAGTGTACTGGATCCTTCAAAAAACTGAATAATTTTCATTTAATATTTACGTAAAATTTAAATTGAAATCTTCGTGTATTTTCTTTTTTTGAAGGGGGGCCAATGCAATGCGACCTTTCGATCTATCGTGCTATGCCCCCTAGGTGCCGCAGGCTGTTTGCCCACAGCATCCGAACAGATGTTCCAAACTGAAAATCCGTTCTACAAAACCTCCAACAGATTAAGATCCCTGAGGAATCCTAATACCCTGACGGGCTCTAGAGAGGGGATATCCCCCTCTTCCACCTGGTACTACCCGGTGCTTTGAATCTATTCTCTGAGTGTCACCTAGCAGTCTGTAAGGAGATGTATTGTTTCTATACTCCCCCGCAGAGGATGTCATCTTTTCCAATTCTGTGTCCACATGAGTGTGCAACGCCCGTGGGAAACCCGTAGAACCCCGAGCTTGTCTTAACTAATACCGATGCAGGCTCCGATCTCCGTTGGGTTAATAATTTCCAGGCAGAGCTTGGCCTGCCCAAACCGGGAGGGAGTACCAGAGTTGAGATCATCTTCGCCTCCTCCTTCTTCATAGTCTGTCCTGAAAACTGGTCGCTGAACAACCCCACGAAGGTCCAGCCCTAGAAGCGGGATCGCAGCGCCTATCTTCGCAGGGCGTCGCGCCGTCTCATTTCATTCGTGCTAACATGCCCCGTACCCTCCAAGTTAACTTTATTCCTCCGGGCTAGGTTAGTAGTCACTCTATGCCATTCACGACAGCTTAAAGGCTAATAACTGACGCAGCCAGTGCACTAATTGAACTTGACTATCGGAAAGGATTACAATCTCCTTTTTCCTATATATCCCCTATCGAGGATACATGACACCCGTCCTAGCATATATCTTCCCTGGAAGATGCTGGGAACTTAACGATTCCGAGTGCTTGTCTGGACCAACCACCACTGCTCAGCATCCTCGGCATCATTACTATAGACCTATACAGTAACATTTATGTGCATATTTCTTAATGCCCACAGAGTGATCCTTCGCTCCAACCACTTTTGGTGCCCAGCTTCAGAGAGAAATTTTTAATGAAGCTGTCTTTCTTAATAATGCCATATCTATGGAGGTGCCAGGTAAGAGGGCCCAAAGGTGGAGATGACCACTCCCCACCCCCCAGGCCTTTCTCTCCTCCCACACCACCCCTAGAGATTCTGAGGAGAGCTCCCTTTGCCGCTCTCTCAACCACAATCTTCATATATATATAAAGATGAATATTTTCTTGATGCCAACCGACTTTGGGCCATTAATTTGATTTTATTAATGTAAACCCTGGTAGCAAGGTATGAATTATTTATATTTAAAGAGGGTAGATTATCTTTAAAATATGTAATACACGCGGAAGTTAGTGCTTTATCTGTAACCAAGCTAATTCAGTTGTTATTAAACTCTTAGATATATAAAGTCTTGTTTTGGCAAAACACAAATTCATATTACTATCCTCAGGTGTTGTTAGTAAATTTAACCATCATTTCAGACTTTGTTCACATAATTCAACTTGACGATCCAAACTGATTTATACTGTTATCTCACACACACATGCATAAAACTTTGTTCAGAAACTTCAGGAGATGGGAATATTTCCTCTTGCAGTAGTAATAAATATTAAAAATAAAAAGTAACCTTAGTTACTATAGGTTATAGCCTGTAATTTTTAAGTATACATAAGACAATACGACAACGGTATGTGGGATATTGCCTTGTTACGTTGCATATTCATTAAAATTAATAATTAAAAATGAAATAGAATAAAAATATAAGTATTAGTAAAAAGAATAGGATCTTAATTAAAATGATAAATTTAAATATTAATTAAATAACAAAGTACTTTTGGATAAACAACAAAATTAAAGGTCGTATGAAAAAGCCATATTAATAACAATTAATTGTATTTACCAAATTTTCCCATTTAAATGCCCTAAAACCTTTCGTATTGTTAGTATTTTTTTTTTTTTTAATCCCCTGAGGGAAGGGCCAAATCTTACGCTATCCAACGCCCCTCTGGGCCCATAGAGCTACTCCAAAGTTCGAAATTTTCTTAATACACTATCGGCCTCTACTCGGCAATGTTCTCCGCTAAAGACCTTCACTCCTACCCTTCACCGACAGTAGGTTATAGAAGCTTCTAGGGCGAGAAAGTGCAGCATTGTTGGACTCGAACTCGGGACCTCTATGTTGCTGGTCCACTATCATCAAGCTTATTACGCCCCTGTTGTTAGCATTACTTTTGTTGAACAACATCAGCGAACATTCAGTATGGGCTACAAGTACCTACATAATGAAATATATTTTTCATTTCTCCACCATTATATAACGAAAACATGCTGCTAGTTCCTTTAACACGAGGCTTCCAATTTAAGCTTAATTGTTCTGCACATTCTTTATAGAATCATCTGACTTTGTGTATTGAATCGAAATAAATAGAATTAGAAAAAAGGGGAGTGGTCCTAATTGCCTGCAGTCATCGCGTCTCATAAAGATCTAAAGTGATTTTACCTGGTTAACATACATTAACTATTGTTTAGAGATATGTGTGAATCTAGTTCTTAAATGCAGGCCTCAATGCCATCTGAGAGCTCTAGCGTACATTTCGTTGCCGCTGGCATTCAATGCTCGGTTTGAGGAATCTTGCTTTTGCCAATCTCTTGTAATGGTAGAGAACATAAAGCGCTATCACTTCCTAAGTCATACAAAGTCAGCAATGACTGCTACAGGATCCCTAAATAAATTCCATGACCAGTGGTACACCTCCACCAGGCCGCTGATTTGCAGCAAAATAATTAAATCATAAACACGGATTTCAAAATTTTTTTTTGGTATGCTGTAGAAAAGCTTCGGATTCATCTTTCTTTATGGGCCAATTCGTCATCAATTCTCCTTGTATAATCGTAGCATGATAATTGTGATTAGTGAATGATGAACACCCAAACTGAATTATTTGTACTTAAACACAATTATATTTTGCGTTGATGAACGTAGCCGTTGATTGATGTCAGTCGCTTGAAGAGTAATATAACTAATTAGAAGTCTTGCTTTGTTTTAACTGTAGAATATCTAGTGTGGCTGTCTCGGTGAAGGATTCAAGATTGAGACTTGTCAACTCGTTAAAGTTGATCTGTATGCTAAGAGCCCTCGGATTTTCGGCTTTTTATTTCTAGCTTTTTACTTCTAGCTCTTGGTGGGAGCTTCGCTGGGCAATCTCATTCGCCAAATATGCGTTTGGTGGCTTGATGGTGGAGCCCAACATATATGTGGCGAATTTGCTGTATTTTTCCAATGCACCTGCATGTTTTTAGCACTTGTCTGTTGAATCTAATTTATAATGTAATTAGCTATTTATTGACTATTTAAAAGTTTATAAAATGGGTGATATGTGGAATATTTACGCTAAATTTTTTCCACTGTGATACCTAGGGAATGGAACCACAATAACGCTGGATAGAGCTCCCAGTAGCAGAGACTTTCTAACAGATATCCATCAGAAATAAATTCTTCAAACTATAGTGAATTAATATGATGTATATATTATATTCCCTATGTACGCACATGTAAACAACATTGATAGTGAAATATTGTAGGTCTAAGTTGTTCTGTTTCATATTTATGACAAATGGTTCGCAGTGCCACAAGAAAAATTATCTGCCCATTTTTTTTTTGGTGAGGAAAAATAATGTTTTGCAAGATGAAATGAAAATAGTAAAAAAAGAATACTACTTACCAAGCAGAGAGAGAGTGAGAGAAAGAGAGATTCAGAGAGAGAGAGAGAGGTGGTACCGAGTACTTATTACTTTTCTTTATCCCTCTGAGATGAACTACAGTTTTTATTGTAAGTTGTACGAAATTGTGGTGGAAAGAGATTACAAGTTTGGAAATCCTTAAAGTCTGAAAATTATGTTTCTTGAAAAAAAATGTGTCTCTTTTGGTTATATCTCCAAAATGAAATAACACAGAAATTTCAAATTTAATATTCTGTTTATATATATCACAACCAGGGCATATTACTCCAAATTTTGTTGAATATCAACTAAACGAAATAAAATATTTTTTTTGTTGTTGAAGTAGTTTACCAGTTTTTGCATCTTTTACGAATGATATAAAGAATTTTTCTTTAAATTTGGTGGATATTAAGTACTTTCATTAGTCTATTTGAAACACTGTTTTCATAACATGTTTTCAAATGGGCAAATAAAACAGTTTTACAACCGTTCGGGCGGAATATGTCCAAAGAAGAGTGCTGAATATATGAACAGTACCTTAGAAAAAAAATCTTATTTTATTTTATGTAAAACGATGATGTTCTGATGAAAAGATCAAAACAGCAATGAAAGAAGTACGATCGAAAAAGTTGGGCCTAGGCCATCAACGAAGCTAAAACAAAGGTTCCTCCTCATGGGGCATTGTAAACTTACAGGTCATCTGAAGAAACTGGGCCTAGTACGGAATAGCACCTGCAGTTCCTGTGAGAAGTTGGAGGAGACGTCAATATACAAATATAATGGGTGCGATGTTATCATTCAGACAAAGTTTAGAAGTCTGGACACAACTGGTTTTGGAGGAGGATTTATATCTTGCCTAGAACCTTCTTGGATTCTTAGATTTCAAAAAAAAAAAGTGAAAGTAAAAAATTAATCTGGAAACGGTGCTATAAGATGAGACTCTTGAAATTGGTGTGACCGGTGTGATGTTGTTGTTGTGTGTTTGTAGTGGCTTGAGCGGTTTTGTAAAAGGGCTTGTAAGTATATATGTTTAAGAGAGAAGTAATAAGAATAATTAAGAAAACGCTGGTAGATTAAATTAAATATATTTAAATGCTATTCAATAACACAGCAATATTAATTAATTTACTGAATTTAGTTGGAATAAACTCTTATGATAACTTAAAACTGGCACAGTCTTGATGTGTTCTCCTCGGTGTCTACAACAAAACTGTATTTCTTAATAAATGAAATTTATCTAGAATAAGGGCACTGGCAGATTGAGAGAGCGATTCCTGAAGCAAGTGTTCTGGCTTTGAAAGCAGAATGCAGACTATGTTGAAGGAATGCCCTCTCTTATAAAACAGTTGGCCAAGTGGCATTGTATTAATTTAACGGATTCTTGCGCCTTTGTCTCTTGGTTTGCATTGACCTAGATTGTAGTATACCTGGCTCTATCCCCATCACTAAATACACTATTTGAACTATCTAATTGTTCCACACAAAACTATTTTCCAAAAATTTTTTTTCCATTTCGTTCTTCCAGTACACTCTCACCCCGCACTGGAAGGGTATAATAGATCTCTTCTGGTCATTAACCCCTTTGTAATTTCAAAACTTTTTAAAAAAGTACCAGTAATTTTTTTTTGGTGAGAAATTCTTTAAAGTATCTATAGTAGGAATTAGTAGGAAGGGACTAACTAAGACAACTAAATAACTATAATAATTATTATACTACAATGTAATTTTTAATTAATTTTTTTTTTTTTTTTAATTAAATTTAAAGCTTATTGGAATATTCATAGGATTATTGGGAATAGTTTAATAGATAGGAGGAAAAGGGAATTAGCAGAAGCTTATGACGCTAAGGGCTGGATGGATGCAAATATGTCTACTTTAAGGAATGGAGGATGTTGTTGTAGAGAGATGAAATGATTTCTTTGTCTTTTTTTATGGTTTATGGGATTGGGTTGTAGGTGGATATGTATTGATTCTGCTGGATATGTATTGATTCTGTGAGGAGGCGTTTTGTATGATTAGGTTGTGTTGTTAAAATAGATGGGTTTGGCAGGTCAAAGGAATGATTTAGGGATAATGCATGTTTGGAAAGGGCTGTGCTGGCTATTTTTTTTTGGAGGTGATGTCATATTTGTGTTGTTTTAGTCTTTTGTATAAGTATTGTGAGCTCTCTCCTACATATGTGGCATTGCAAAGTGGTGTAGTGCATTTGATGATGTATTATACTGTCTGGGTTTTGTTGAGTTTAGGGATAGGATCTTTTAGTTTGGTATATAGTTTGGAAAGTTTATTAGTGGTAGTGAAGCCTGTGATGAGATTGGGGATATGTTTTTTGAGAGATTTGTTTATTTTTTGGGAGAGAGAGTGGATGTGTGTAAGAGATCTGTGAATAGGTATTTTCATGATGTTGGTGGAATTACTAGTGTGTGGTGTAATTGTGGTGTCAATGCTTTTTATGATTATTTTGTTTATGATGTGTGAAGAGTAACCGTTGGTATCCCAAGTGCTACAATTTGAAATAATTTTCATGTTCGTTGGTAGTGTGTTGTATGTGAAAGCCACTGAAACTCCTTTAGTACTTTCTGAGATGACTATACGTTGTATATCGGAATAATAAAAAGCATATTTTTAGACTATAATTTTTGAAATGATAGCGTTTTAAAAAGTGTTTTACAATTTTTGGGAGGAGCATATCAAAATTTCCTTTTTTGTATTTCTACCATTCGCCACCTGAGTTCGTTACTAACTTGTAACGAACAACGTTAGGTTAACAACGTTTAAACATCAATGTGAATCGAATCGGATTGCGCTCGCAATCCGAGCTAAGCAGGGGATTTAAAAAAAACTTAAAGCAGCTTATATTTTGAAATCAAACACCAACAAATTTATGATAATAATCATAGAACTTGCTTCTCTAGTAATAACGATAAATAATGCCCCTTTTATATAGTCTGTTAAAATAATTGCTTTAACACGATATCTTTAGTATTTACTTAAATAGTAAGGGCATATTTAACTTGAAACAATGTTGTAAAAATTTTAATATGGTCTGTGATATCTATATCATTAATAATAATAATAATAATAATAATAATAAACCATACGATGTTGTGGTAGGTTCCTTAGAGCTGGAAAGCATAAGAGATATTTTATAAACTAAATTTGCTCGTGCAAATCTATATTATCACACTGTTTGACAAACGCATCCTGAAGATGGGCGAACACCTGAAAACCGGTCGATGACCACAAAAAGAAGCAGGCTATCACGGAAAATATCTCTGAAACCGTACGATACTTATATAACACGGAATACATCCTATAATTGTATGGATAAGTATGTGTACAAAAAAAATCAGATTATTATCTTATTTACAGCGAGAGAATTAAGGGAAGAAAAAAAAGATCATTCAAACGTTAATTCGACAAAATTATTACTTTATTTTTCTAGATTTATAATATATTAAAATATATTTTTTATAAATTCTATTTACAGGTATTTCTAATTTTAAAAATGCTATCGATAGACAGATAATAATGTTGTATTACTTCAGTATTGTATACTACCAGATTCTTTGTACCTGATGTATATTGTTATGGATTTATTTCTGGATTGAATAGCAATCATTTTATAAACGAAATTGACATAAAGTACTTTATCAAATAGTGTTACGCACAATGTCTACATAACAACCATAGTACTTTATAATCACAAAAATAAATTATCCCTGAAAATTGTTTCAACTAGAATTGATTGACATTTGTAGTACATACAGACAGTATATAAAATTTAAAAAACAAAATTGTTAGAGCCATTTTCGAGAGAACCGCAAAAATTGAAAAAAAAAAAAACAGTAAAGTTAAAATATAACACTTTCATGCAGAGCATTTTCCGTGGCGCCCGCTTCATTTTGTGGTCATCGCCCGGTTTTCGGGTGCGTTCGCCATCTTCAGGATGACGTTTTCAGACAGTGTGACAACACAGACTCGACAGAGTAGACTTAGTTTCACCTAACTGAGGTGTATGTTTAAAATACTAAACTCTTAAACTAGGTAAAGAGGATGTGGCCAGATGGATGGGAAAACACGTGTTTGGGTTGTTAAAGGGCAAATTCTTTTCTTACAGTGGACGCGGGGGTCTAATGTTTAAACTCTGTTGTTGGAGGGAGACTTACTTTCACAATTAACTAACCAAAATATTAAGAATATACAAAAAATAAAAAATAAGATCCACAAAATAAATCTAAATAAAATTAAACAACGATTAAACTAACATTTTAAAATTCATTCATTCGTTTAAAACTGAACGATTTTTTATATAATTAAGTTTTCC
Organism: Triatoma infestans; assembly: GCA_011037195.1. Classification (NCBI taxonomy): domain Eukaryota; kingdom Metazoa; phylum Arthropoda; class Insecta; order Hemiptera; family Reduviidae; genus Triatoma; species Triatoma infestans. Next base: position 10,393 of record JAAEAF010011395.1, read on the forward strand.
AGTTCCAAAGAATTAAGAAACTCCAGTCATTCTTTCCTTTTTCCACGCAACCCTCCCACATCCTCGCAAGCATGTATACCTAATTATGTTTTCTTATATAATTAAGTTTTTTATTATGCATCCCACAAACCCCCAACCATGTCACATCATCACTCACATACATCATCCAAATACGCCACTTTTTTTTTTTTTTTTTTTTTTTAAATATATATATATCTAAACTAGTATAGTTATATATACATAGTAGATTTAAAACTAAACCTAACTTAGTAGAGTTTTTGGTCTAGTAGATGAGGCTTAAGATAAAGACTTAAAATCAGAGTAGTAACGCGAGACTGCTGGTGTGATTTAAGCGAAGCTTTGTTAACTAGTGTGTCATGGCAATGTGTTGATAAAAGACTTATCAGTCTGTATAATAGTCTTCCCAGCTAATCAAATCCGTCGAGGAAGATTTCCGCCACAGATCCTTTAGAGTTTCATGTTATTTAATATTTCCTTTTAATGCTTTTCCAACTTAAATAATAGCCACACTAATAGCTATACTTAAATAAAAGTCATAAAAGAAAGTAGTTAAAATGTTTCAGTATGGGTCCTAAGAAGGCTGAAATATTACTTTGTAATCCATCCCTGAAAAAAACGTATCTATTTATAATTATTTCTGCAAATATCTGTTGTTTTTTTTTAATTTTTTTTTTTTAGAAATTTTTAATTTAGAAATAATTTAGCGGTGTCAAATCCTTCCTATTACTTCCGCTTACTGTTGTAAGAGAAAGTTTTGCAATGGTGTCAAATTTTCGTTATCGAGTTTTTCACCGGAAATGCACGTTTTGAGGAAAAAAGCGGTTTTTAGAAAATATTAAATGTATGAATGTGTGTATAACAGCATAACTCAAAAAAACGAAAAATTGTAGAAAGGTCAAATTTCCTTGGGATCTGACATTAAGTTACCTTTCTAAATTCCTCAACCCGACTTTTCTTCGAAAATAGCTGCAACGATATTCTTTAAATTGAACAGATCCATTTCTCCGGAAATATTCAGTTAATATAAAAGCCCTTTTAAGGAAGGGCTTTCCCTGTAAAGTGCTATTTTAATTTATTCTCTATAATTAGTCTAAATAATATTAATTAAAAATTTTAAATATATTTCCAATATTTCAGGTTTGAAGAAAAACGATTGACCAGAAGTGCATTTTTTACTGAAAGGTAATTTCAGTTCTGCGAATTTCTCCAAAAAAGAAATACCGCTAGATTTCATTAAATTTGGAATACTAACAATGAAAATATAGATCTAAAACTTTGTGTCAAACAGTAGAGTAATTCCGGGTGAGTCACCGCATACGGTATAGTTGGCAGTGGTACTAATGACTTCAAAGCTACTGGAATCTATCCATGTAACAGAAACTCTCTTCCAGATCACGTATTTTCAGTATCGGATAATGTTGCGTGCCTACCAGAAGATTCGAGGCAAATGCAACATACTCCACCAAGTAAAACCATCACCACACCTCCAACTAACTTGCAGCCTATAAAACCCTTACCTAGAACCAGCTATGAAAATCCAGATACTGCAACACCTTCAAAATACCTGCGTCCGAAATTGTTGTCACGTGCCCCCTGGCTATCCAACTAAACGGACAACATCAATCGCCAGTGCAGCCTAGTTCTTTTATACTGGCCGAAGTCATGGCGTAGAAAAAAAAAAACATTTCTATGCAAAGTAGGTAAAGATTAAATTCATTTTCTGAATGTAACTTAAATTTACGTTACAACAGCTTCAGGTATTCAAGTTTAGCTTAGTTTAATTCACAAACTACAGTAATGTAACCACACAGTTACATTGCTTTCAACCTCCTCATGCTATTAGGCTCAGACATTTCTATAATTGTGTTTTAATCCTTTTTTTTTAGTAAAGTAAGTCCTATTATGTATCAATAAAAAGCGTTCAGACTATAATAAAGTGTTTCTAGGATACAGTCTTTGACAATGAATAATTGTTGATTTTTTTATGAAGCGCGGCGTACCTCCCCTCCCGTACATGTGCGGCATCTCACTCATATTATCCCCGGTGAGATGCCTCAAGGTAAAGGTTTAGAAAAGAAGTGATAATGAAATAGTAATACATTGTTTTCGTTATTTATCGTAGTACAGATAAATTTTCGTTATTTGTTAGTGAACTGGACTGCATACTTCAATTTATTCTGTGCTAATTATGGGACGATGTGTAAGAATTTCAAAAAACATGCGGCATCCCTCCCCGATTTACCTTATCTAAAAATGTGTATCCAGTGAAGCTTGTGTTCTATACAATCCTAAGTAGCTGGAAAAAATATTAATTAACCAGTTTCCAAACAATAGGTACTCTAGAATCGTTAAAAATAATTAAGGATAATATGGAGAAAAATAATTTTGTTTGTGTGTATTAAAGTTTGAAAAATCTGAAAGAAAAGTATTTTATATAATAATAGTATTTCATATTTTTTTAGAAAAAATCTAGTAATCAAATTTAAAAAAAAAAATTGAGTAAATCTCAAAGTATTTTTCACTCAGAATTTAAGTCCATTTCAAACCTACAAATCAGGAGATGATGCGAAATTCACGAAAACTAAGTTTATTGTATATTTAAACTCGATAGGAGATATCGGAATCAGGATATAGTTGTTATCCTATCCGACAGTGAGGCTGCCATTAAAGCATTAAACTCTTAGATTATCAGTTCTAAAATGGTTTGGGAATGCCTCTAAGTAAGCTTTACGACTTAGACAGATGTCCCCTATTTTGGCTGTTGGGACATGTCGGCGTGGAAGTCAAATCCCGCGTTTTAGTTTTTTTATACATTGTTTCCCAAGATTTGTTTAAAGCGAGCCCTAGCAGCTGGCAAAGTCATCGAGTTAGGCTACATAGTGCTTTTAAAATAATACAAATTTTTATATATATAACTATATACAAAATACGCAAATGTAATAAATATATATTTTCTAAGTGTTTATGTGGTATATATGTTTGTGTGTGTGTGTGTGTGTTTGTGTTCCAGGTAATTAGCATAAAATCAAACCATGAAGCTTGAACTTGATTTTCCATTTATTTAAAACAATGGAACTAACAGGAAGATTATTTCTGCCAAGTTTTGTTTTTTTTTATTTTGGCCGAAATATCTTGAAAACAATGCGTCGCAGCTAAATTTGGTTTTCTCTCCCTTCCACCACCAGGGCACATCTGCAATTGACGAGTACTTTAAATGATGTATAAAATGCAGGGAGAATTGCTGTTAGCTCATATTTAAAACCAGTTTTATACAATTAAAAATACCATTTATATTAACCATGGTAACATGGATTTTCAAACATGTCTAAACTATTTATCTTCTAAATTACTGAAGCTTCCCTGGAGATAAAGCCGCAAGGGGCTCCAGAAGTGAACAAAAAACAAGCAATATTTTTTATCGCATTATATATTATTACGTATACATTAAGCTAAAAACAAATGTAATATAACAACAACAACAAAAAATTACCAACTGAAATGTACATATTAATTATCCAAAAAACATTCATTCTCAAGAAATAAAACATATATTTGCATACTTATTAATTGATAATAACCTGGGTATAAGATAATAGCTCTACAGCAAACATTTTCTTGGTCGCTCTATTTCTCCTTGAATTACAATCTGAGGTCACGCAAATTTTTTATTTACTATAAACATAATTAATATATCCTACTGAATATTGTTACCAAAATTAATTAATATCTGAATTATAGAATAAAATAATAAAGTTGTATATTCAGCGAAATTGGAATTAAGATTAAACATTGGAAATTGGAGAAAAAAGATTAAACATAGACCTGTTATTATAAATTTCACTTTTTAGATCTGCTTATAATTAAAATATTCTTCTTATTATTGCTGCTTGTTTCAGCAAATTTACTGATTAACACGATTTATGAAAAATATATAAAAATAATAATCATGATAATAACAATAAAATATTCTTTTAAGTTAAAATCTGCAAATAGCCAAAATCATACATTATACAAATATTTGAAAAAAACTAATTATATTTTAAGGAACATGGATAGCCAGTCATCTAGCTGGCTATTTAAATTGAGGGGAGAGTTGTTATACTTTAATAGATATCGTATGGGCGATGCTTCCAAACTATGCTCTTTATGTAACAGAAGGGAAAACGAAGACGTGTACCATTTCGTCTGTGTTTGCCCTATACTAAAAGAATTTCGTCTATTATATTTCGGAAAAGACAGATTATGCTTTAATGAGTTTCTGGAGTATCTTAATGGCAAAGATTGGTGGGCATTAATTAATTACAGTAAACTAGCCTGGAAATACAGATACGATTTGATTCAGGAATTCAATTATTTATGAACCTAATTACTAAGTATGTATTTATATTTAAGTGGATATATGTGAGATTTTGTATTTGTTAATCTAGGTTTAGAAGCCTTTGATTTATTTGTTTTCTCTAACGGCTGATGCCTTTTGTTTATTTTTATTTATGAGGTTAAAAGTATATTATTGATATGAATTTATTATGAACATTATTTATATCTTCTTTTCTTTTTGGAACATATTCTCTTTTTCTTTCTTTTTTTGGATTATTTTATATATATTTACATTTTTTGTATTTGGTGGCATACATTTTTTTTTATATTTATAAGAACATTAATTATTGATTTGCTTAATGACAACTCCCCGGGCGGTCTATGTGACCATGAGTCAGTTGGTGGATTTTTATATAAATTCTGTATTTTGTAAATTGATTTTTTTTTTTAAATAAACGATCATTATTATTATTATTATTATTAATAACAATAAGATAAAATTCATCAAGTAAACAAGACAAATGTTTCACATCTGGCAGTAACTAAATATAAAATGCAAATACCACTCACTATCTGATGATGTGTTGGTAGAGTTGTCTATAATGAGAAAACACTGCCCGGAGGGTTGCAATTCATTGTTTAGGCGCCGCAAATTAGTTACTACAGAAATTCATACTAAATCAAGGGTACTAATCAAGAGTTATATGAAGCAGCGCAAGTAAATCTCTCTAAAACTTCCTTAAATCTATAAGTTTGCTCATGTGTTCTGAATTTCTTGCGCGGTACGCTTTAACAGTACATTCAAACTAAATGAGCATGACGTCACTCTTCAATCGAATAAACAATTAATTAATTAGCATTTAGGTAATCAACGACAACAAATTAAAACTTAGGCAGATTTACAGACAATTTCTAAATATATTCAAACTGAAATATTTCTCCACTCAGTCTTTAAAAATGCAGCTAAACCTGAGTTGGAATGGAAAAGAATTTAGCCTTATTTAAGTTTTATAAATACAAAGATGTTTAAAAAAAAAAAAGAACGAATAAAAGGGAAAATGAATACTAAAATGTAATGCTACCAAATTTAGAAGGAATTTTTGAAAGATTTGAAAACGAAATGGTTGTGTATAGGTAGTGAGAATGGGTAGCGATAACATAGAAGTAAGCTAGAAAATCAACCAAATGGAAGCAGGTAGATAAGAAATGGAATTAAGTATGAAAGAAAGATAAATGATGCACAAGATGAGTAGATGGAAAGACAAGATGCTGAGATCACATACTTACACTTTTACGCCAAAATTGAAAAAAATATTCGGGGAATAATGTATTTGAGTCTCGCAAATGTTATATCTCCTATGCGAATTCCAAAACATGGAGGAAAGTATAAAATCAACACATACAAAACTTATGAATCAATAAAGAAAGAAATGATGAACTTTCGATAAACAAGTTTTCAGCTTTATAATATAAATGCAAACCTTAACAACATTTTTAGACTCTACGAACACCTACACCATCTTATACGTTGTACTTTGGCAACCAATTGATTTGCTACAAAAGTTTCTGTGCATAAAAACAGTGTATAGTAAATACTGGAAAAAAAAAATATATATTGAGGTGAGAATATTGAGTGAACTATATATAATACAATTGAGCAACAAATGGGAGATTTAAAATTTATAATTATATGGAATGAATGAATATACAAATTAAATTAAAAAATGTGTAGCAAATCTTATTTATTATCACATTCAATAAGCCAAAGGAATGGCGTGCTTGCCTTGAAACGTAGAATCCTTCTTGCCAGTGTTGGAAGAACAAAAATGTGTCCTTAGCCCATATCGGGGAAGAGGGGAGAGGAAAAATAGGAATAAAGAAATAATTCTTATGTGCCTCTAACTCTTGAATCTTCACCAATGCACTGCTACATGGCTGATGATTGTAGATAATAATTAAATGAAGTTCCCAGAAGCTATATGGCAGGAAACAAACCGGAAGTAACAACCATGTGATTTCACTATAAACAGACCTGAGAGATCGAGCCGTTTACTCGACAAGAGATCGGTTTATTAATACTAACCAGGAAAACCAAAAGTAACAAACTTGGGCTTTCACAATTAACGACAATCGAACTGGCATGTACTGCGACCTACTCAAAAGGGGGTGACAGATGGTGACCTACTACTCGGAGTATTGCATAGCGACTGACGGAAAGAGGATAAAAAGCATAAGTTACCCCCTCATTACACTTAGGGCACAGCCTAATAGATAAGAAAATTATTATCAAGGCAATACAATACCCTCCCCGAAATAAAATTATTGTACGCTGTTGGCGGCAAATTTATATTAAATATCGAACAAACAGTTTTATTTAAACTAAATATAAAAACTCTTAATTGAATCTTATCCTCTAAAATACAATATTTCATTTCATAACACTTTCACCCATCTTCATTGGAGGAAGCAATTGAATTTGGTGAAGGTACCACTCCTTTAGCCGATAAAATTCCATTTACACTGCTTCACGATTTTCAAAGTGCCGTCGGAGAAAATCCCATCCACAGATGGAAAATATCGTAATCTGATGGTGTAACAACAGGGCATTAGGCAGGATAAGGGAAAGTCTTACTCCTCTCAAATTTGATAACTTTACTTGAGTCAAACGCCAACGATATGCGTTATCATGTCGCATTATAGCTTTATTTCGGGTAATTAAAATGCGGTGCCTTGCTTTTAAGAGTTCACAAACCCATCCAGCTGTTCATTATAGAGTTTAAAAGCTCTGCTGTACAAGCTTAAATTGCAAAATACCTTCCAAGTTCCACTATCGAGTATATTTTATCGAACCGATCTTGCCTAACCTTGGTTGGGCTGCACGGTATTGTAAAGCTTGTTTGGATTTGTTTAAAAAAAAAATCCATTTCATCATATGTAATTAATCTTTTTCAAAAACTGGTCATCTTTTGGATTTTTGAACAAACATCGATCAATATGCTGTTTGATGTCGTGGAATAACAGACATACAGACATCCATCTATACATCACTTCTAAGACGTCACAGGAGGCGTGGTAGTACCTTCTAAAACAACTATTTCAGCATTACACCATGAAGTTCAAAAGTCTACTCACCCTTAGCAAAACACAGAAGGGTAATTGAAAGTTAGGTTCGACCATAAAAGCTTCCCTCATCTACTAAGAGATAATTAATATATTTAACCTTCAAGAAGCTTGAATTACATTTGGAGAGATTTTATTTTGGGATTTTTTGATTATGTACATATAACGATTAATTCTATATATAAAAATATATGTCATCTATAATGTTTATAATTTACACAAAACTTTTATTTGTAACGTATTTTCAGGCAAAAAAAAATTTTGGCGGGAGTTGCAATTTTAGTATCCTTTGCAGTACAAAACTATGTTTTCATAACTTTTTTAATAACAAGGGCAACTAAGATTTTATTAAATACTCTGAATGAATTAAATGAATCAATTAAAATTGTAAGAATCGCTTTAAAGGTAAACCATATCCGATAACCTCTAACAAACCTTTGTCCATTGAAAAGAGGAGGTTATCTTCAGAATTGTTGCCGAGCATTAGGTTAAAGTTTAGCAAAATTAGATTATGTTTTCTGATTTATTATATTAAAATAAATTCTTAATTTACGAATTTTCTATTTACTTTAAATTATTAGTACATTTTACAATTTCATTCCAAATTATAATTTGCTTAATTGAAAAGTGGCAATACTGTTTTTACTTTTTCTATGAAATCTCTTCTGTAAGTAATGTTCAGAAACTTACCTACCTTTGTCACTTTGTAGTTGATTTTAAAATAATGTAGTCTTTTCCTGTCTTGCACGTCATTATATACTTTTGGTTTCCCAGCCTTTTGTCATTCTTCTTCTTCACATTTGTCGTCCCTGTTTGTTTTCAGTTTTCTTTTCAGATGAGTCTTTGGTGTTTTGTAGTTGTAGTAGTAGTATAGTAGTAGTAGTAGTAGTAGTAGTCCTGTTCTGCTGTAACTTTTTTGGCCATTTCATCAGCTAATTCATTGCCTACAGTTCCAACTTGAGTTTTAGTCCATTCAATTTTGATTTAGTTGTTGGATGCTAGTACTACTACCTGTCTGAATTGTTATATATATATGTGTGTGTGTGTGCGTGTGTGTGTGTGTTTTAACAAAATATCTCAAAAACAAAACCCAAAAAAATTCACAGGAAATTCAAACTTGGAATTCCATTTAGGTACTGTAGCACCGCATCAGACACGAAGGTTTCGAGCAAAATCCAGCAACCGGAACTGCAAGTTCACTGAAAGGTTTTTTATTTCAGTTTTTCGCTACTTATTCGGAAACGGCTTCAACGATTTTTTTTAAACATTGTATACCATCTACACCTATAAATACCTAAAAAATTTAAATTGTAACATTTGGCCGGGAATATTTATTTTTGAGGGGGGCTGTTGAGGGAAGGTTAGGGTATGTCCACACTTGAACGCATTCCTCTTCCCTTTAAACTTGCATTTCCTCTTTCTATTTCAACATGTGTTGCGCATGCCCCTTGAGGTATTCAATTTGTTGTCCCTTCTACATTTATATTAGAGCTTTGAAACGAAATTTCGAAGCTTAAAGAGAATTTATCAATTTTATGATTGTATTAACGGCAATATGAGAAAAATTTATAACGTAAATGTTTAATGTATATATTAAAAAAAAAAACAAATCACGGTAATTGATAGTGACCAAAATGGGATGTTACTAGTATAATGTGATAACAAGAAGGAGTGATAGCAAGAAGGAGTGATAACAAGAAGGAAAATATATAGTTTTTAATTATAAAAATTATAACTAGTGGTGCCAACCAGTCGCTATTATTCAGGTCAAGAGCCGCGGTCAGTGCACGATCAAAGGGACTTTCAAAAGGGTCATTATACGGTTAGTATACAGAAGCCGCCTGGCCAATATACAAGGGTCAACAAATCATTCAAAAGACCACCTGGCTACAGTCCTTTGTTAACCGCCAATAAACAAACACTCAAAAGACCACCTGGCTACAGTCTTTTGATAACTGCCATCACCTGTTGCCACATCTGTTCGCCGACCTATTCAAGACCTAGGGTCAACACACGGAAAGAGATGTTTTAGTGTGACCCGTAATTACACACTTGTCAATGTGTGAGTGATAGCAATATAACGTCTCTCTCACAGGAAGAGGGGATGAGTATTCTTCAGTATTTTACCAGCGTATCATCAAGATTCTACGAGTGACATAGTTCTTATATCGGAGCGCGTCCCTATCTAAGTATTTAAACATATATTTATTTATCAATCATTATAGTTGTGCATTCTAGTTACCTTTTAAATCATTTTAAATTAATTGTAGTTATATCCTTTCAAACGTTAAATTATTGTTAAAATATATATCTATTTTCGTAAATTAGTAGTTCACATTTCGAATAACAACTCTCTAAAAATCTCTAACTAACTCCCAACTATTCATCGCATCATAACCCTCTCCAAGACATCTGATCCTACTACACTAGATTTCATAATGTGATAGTGTAATGGTACCGCAAAGATAATGCAACCACAGCAGAGAGAAGAGAGGCTCCTCTCTCTGGTTAACAGAGACTACTCTCTGACTGAGGCAGGCTAGAGTGGGAGAACCTGTGTATATAAACCAGTGGGAATCTATCTAGAGGATATCTATCAGATACAACCATCAACTGTACACGCATCGTGTCATATCTTTACTCACACCATTCATTCTATCATTTTCATTATAAAGTCCAGTGCAGTTAGTGTAAACTTAGCTACATTATATTAGTGTCTTCATATCTTGTTCATTTAATCAAACCTAATTTCTCTCCTCAACAACTCCACATTATAGATAGTTACCAAAATGGGATGTTACTAGATTTCATAATGTACATTTTTACATTGTTTTTTTTATTAGTAAAAACCATTAAATTCCATAATAAAAATAGAATTCATAAAAAGTGATAAAAATAAGTACAGTATATATTTACAACCTTACTGAGATTAGAAACTGACTAGACGAGTAATGCACTCTATTCGGTAAAATATTACAACGGAAAGTTGAATTTAAATTAGTATCCCTATATATGTGTATATATACGCTGAAATATCTGGTAAATTGAATTAGAGCTCCCATAAAATATACATTTTTCAAAAGCGTTGGTAAAAACTAGATGTAAATCTCTAAATTGCATACAACTATTTGAATATAAAGTTTATTACATAATATACTGCATGCAATTTTTATTAATTACCATTGTCCCATTATAATAAAAAAAGTAATAATAATTTATTTTAATAGATTTTTTGCATTTAATTGAAATCATTGATTTATTAGAAAGTAATAAATAGCATTGTTTAGTGGTAGAGCTTTATGTTGTTACCTTTCATTAGGTACAATAATATTGTTAACTTAATTGTTCGATGTACCACCTGAAAAGAAATTACTGATATGTCCATTATTCAATAATATTGCAATAAACATGCCTTGCCCTAGTTTATAATAACTATGAAAACCCAATTGTGGGTTAGTTAGATAAACAAATTGTACCGTATTGTTGTGTGTCCCACCACTATGAGAATTCAACTTGTCTGAAACTGTATTTGTGGCTTGCAAGAGTGATTTATAATAAACTTAAAGTTGTACGTTTTTGTTTGCAACATTGATGATGAATTTTCCATGAGTTAGTCTAACACCAATTATATGTTGAAAATCTAATTTTAGGACTAAAAATTAATCCAAGTTATAGTTCTAGTAATTGGTTTAGAAAATCTAGAATAATATACATAATATAAAAGTGGGCGCGTTTTATTAGCACATCTGCTCTCTGGAGAATTCCAGCCAACGTCATAAAATTCAATTAATTGTAGTAGGAATAACCAGCATTGTTCTAGAACTATCACATCATATGAGACAAGTTTTGTTTGTTTCCAATTTGATTATATTTAAATAAATTAAGGTGATATCAGCCGTAATATTTTTCATCACACTCCTGATTCTTCCATATAGGCAGAAATCTGACAAGGGGTTACATTACATACAAAATCTTATACATTATTCTTTTTTATTTTCCATTTTTGTTAAAAAATGACCAGACAAAACAAACTCCTACTGTACAGACTAGCCATCAAGAAGGATGTTACTTCACACTTCCTCCGCCTGGAGCCTGACTAGTAACAGTAACATCAAAAAAACTTCAGATAACCCAGAACAAATTTGTAAGACTTGCGACTGACTCACCACGACACACCAAAATCGATCTGCTACACGTAAAATCTTCAGTAACCCAAGTTTATTCTTTCATCTAAAGTCGTCTCCTGAAGCTTTAGACTGACATCCCAATCCATTCTGCCGCAAAATAGCAACCTACGATCCCTCTATACATTACGGCATAAAAGACTGAAACACATCCTTTCTTAATATATTTCCTAAAGCTGCAAGTTTTTTCCCCTTTTTCCCTGCATATTGTTCCTCGCCTTATCCCAAAAATCACTATACAATCAATGTAGGAAGGTTATAATGTTAATGTACAATTGGAACTACTATTTATTATTATTGTACATAATTTGTAAATTTGTAATAAAGCTTTTTATCTATCTATATCTTATTTTTGTATTTTTTTAAAACAATCTTGTAACCTTACTTACCTGATAATACTTGTATCTTTTTGATGAGATGCTCATCGACACTGGTCAGAGGAAGTTCTTAAAGAAAAAAAATTTTTTTTTTCAACGGTTGAGACAGAGGAAGCATCTGATCCATCTTATGACAGATTGCCTGGATTGTGAGGAAGTTAGGTTCAGGATCTCTGGTCGGAATAGGATGTCTTAGCTATTAGGATGTCTAGCTTAGGCTATTTCCGCTTAAAGTTATTGTCCGATTTATTCGGACTGCGGTGAATTCCTAGATGGATTAGATCCAGGTCTGGATTTTTGTTCTAGACCCGGTTTGTTGTTGTTTTTTTTGGGTAGCTATATGGGCGCAGTGAGGCTTTGGATAGCGTAGGGTTTGGTCCCTCCCCACAGACAAATAATAATAATACTCTAGGAGAGAAGGGAATAGCTAAGTGGTTTGCAGGCTGCCACGCGGAGGACCTGGGTTCGAGTCCAGCTGTGCTAACCTTAGATTTTTTCTTCCTAGGAGCCTCTACAGCTAACTGTCCGGTGATGGACAGTGTTGTCTGTAACGAAAGAACATTGTCCGGAGGCCGGCAGTGCACTGAGAAGACTCCGGGCGCCAATGGCCATAGATGTTGACGTGCCTTAAAATTAAAAAAAAAATAATAATAATACTCTACGTTTCGGTTACCATTGGTGCCCTTCCTTGGAGGAGCTCTGCAAAATTTATTGGAGAAAAGGTATATTATTGTATAGTATTATAGTGAAGAAAAAGTGCATAGATTTATAATAACAAATCAAGGAAAATTTAAATTAAAGAAATAATAACAGAACAGATTGAGTATAAGACATTAACGCAGAAGTGACAGTTAATTAAATGAAATGATATTAATAATAAGAGAAAATATCAAAGGTAAAGATACCTTTAGAATAGAAGAGAGGAGTGTACGTTGAGAACGTTGAGACTGAAATGAAGAGAGAGTATTTTTAAAAATTAAAAAAAAAAAAAACTGTTAAACGGTGGGAGGGATAAGAAAAATGTTTGTAGTGAGGTGTGGCAATTTGAAATTTGGAAGAACAAATTATTGGCGAGTGTCTTTTCTAACGCTCTAAACAAAATTTAAATTTTTCTTTTTTTTTTTTTTATAATTCTATGCACTTTTACTTCACTACAATAATGTATAATGTACCTTTTTACCAATAAATTTTGCAGAGCCCTTGAGGAAGGGCACTAATGGTACCCGAAACGTAGACAACAAAGAATTTTTTTTCTTTAAGAACTCCTCTAGCCATTACTGAATGTATAAACATCTCATTATAATTTTAAGGTCTGATGAGTTTTATTTTCTTTTCCATTTCGTTTACTTATATTCAGTCATCGGTATGGCATTACAAAAAATATGAACAGAAGATGTAATTTGCAAATTCTACAACACGCTATATCTAGTAACAATACTGAAATAAAACCAAGACTGAAATCCAGTTAATGCTGCTTTAGTAAGTGACTGTCAAATTCTGTGTAATTAGTTAGGGCGCACTTCCGGCTTTATTGTGGAGATATATAGGTTGACGGAAATAGTAACTTCAGGATATAAATCTATTTAACAAAGTCTATATTATACTTAAAAAGACTAGTAACTGTGTAATAAAAAAAAAAATCAATAAAACTATTTCAAATAGTTTTAGTGCACTAACAAACCAACAAAATATGTCATACTGATATACATAAATCGTTGAAAAATTTAACGAAGAAATAAAAGTCACAACGTATCGTTACTGCACGCTTTGTAATTACCGTCTACTACATTTAGTCATTAGTGTTGAGATAAATTTCCTCCATCTTATAGCATTTTTTTATTTTAATAAAATTTTTATAGAATTTTCCATTCATTTTTTGAGAAAGAGATCGAGCCAAACATTACAATGAATTACGTCATTTACATTGTGGTAATTAGATGATTCCCATTATATTCAGAAGCAACAAGGCCAGCTGAGAGAGTTCGGCACCCAGACCATTCATTTATAAACAAACATTCGCAAACATTCTTCATTTATTTTCTGACAATTCCTACATAATTAGAAAGTCAGAATGAAGCTTAAAATAGACTTCCCATGTCAATAATATATAACTGTTCAACCAAATATTTCTTAAGGAATCTAAAAATAAAGAAAATAGTAAAGTTTGAAGCCAGCTGTTATTCAGTTTATATAGCCGTATATAATGTAAACATATATTATTTACACAAAATACAATAAACAGAAAACTTATTTAATCAAATTCTCTCTAACGGCGAACTTTGCAGACGGCGCTGCCATCCTTTCTGCCAACCACATTACAGCAACCACTCACTTACAAAGACATCTTGATGACCTTCAACAATGTGTAACAAATGGAGAATCAAAATTAACAGTCTAAAATCTACGCACATGACATTCACACTAGGTAAACCTACATGTCCAACAGTATATTTCCACACTGCTCCTGGAGGAATATGTTACACCCTAACTTGGACTCCACTTAAAGCGCCGATTAACTTGGA